>JAWWEN010000048.1:914783-929684 GCA_035582955.1 Sycophila texana
CCCCCCCCCCCCCCCCCCCCCCAAGTCAGGGGGAAACGAAACCGTATAAGGCGACGCAGGCGCTCGTAGTTCTGCTGGTCGCTGAGAGCGAAGCTGCTGGACCAACGGAAATATTGATCATCCTGTATACTCGCTCCAATCACCATTAGTTTCTCTAGCTGTCATCCCGAGGGTCACACTGCGTTCGTAATGAGGACGACGGTGGCGCATTACGCCCGTATCTATTATTATTCGTTAAAAAGAACCGATCATGTGGTAACTATACCATTTGTTGCAAATAAACACTTTATCATTGTTAGGCTATCTAACAATTTTTCATGGATACGCGCGGGGTCATTTTAATTTGATAAATCGTATAAGATGACAGTCTAAGTGAATTTATTTGTGGTTAGAAAGCAGTAAACTTTTTAATACACTCTTTTGAGTAGCGAAGCTTTAATTCAGGAGGAGTCATTTTAGCATCAGTTAATAATTAAAACATATTTTGTGCGCAGATGTATATATATATATAATATGCACGAATTTCACTATGCGTAAAATTATTGGCGAACTAATTAATTAAATGTATTTACAGGAAATTTAATTCAAATAAAAGTGACTATTAATTATGGACGGAGCAAATTAGTTTATAATTATAATGTCGTAGTTAATAAATTATAGATCTCGCTAAAGTACTAATAAAACCTGTGATTGCGAAACCATACAGCAATGGGAATTAGCGTATGAATTTGTAGCGCTTCTGTAATAAGATTTGTATTTGAAATTTTCATAAGACTCACGTTGAAAGGTAAATTAACGCATCGTGTTGCATAAACTGGAAATAAAAAAAAAATCCCTTAAAAAAGCATTTTAATTTACGAAAAATTAATCATAAATTCGAAGAAGACTCAAACTATTGATTGCATGGAGCTTTAATTTCAACAATTTTACGCAAACAAGTACCTTCCACGTCGCATGAATATACACGCTGCAGCCACAAAATTATTACAAAAAAAAGTCTTTATTTTTTTTCTTTAACTTAAAATAAGTGGCCCATCGTGTTTAATTATCGAATATATAGTCCCCTCCAGCCGTTTTGCGAGAAAAGGAATAACGCGAAAAAAGCACCGTCGAGGCGGTGTATATAAAAGCTTGAGCGGCGCGCGCTCGCTGCAGGTTTTTTCGTCGCACAGCTTCATTAATTGAAACTAATATCGCTATTATGCAAAGTCGCACGGTCGCGCGATATGCCATCGTTTCTCCCTTAAATCAAGAGCATTATTACTCGAGCTCAGGGGCAACTTAATTCGCGATTATCGCCGGGACGAAAAACCGCCGCGCGCGTCTCCCGCATATATATCCCGCGCTCGCGTCAACTTTTATATTCCAAATTAAGTTAAACTGTTTCTAATGACTTCTCTCCGCGGCTATCTCCTCTCCCTGCGCCGCGAAGGGACATTTACATTCCAGCCCCCTCGCCGGTAATTATAAGATAGCCACGTCGTCTTACCCGCTCCCCCCCCCCCTTTGCCCCCTTTCGTCCCCGGGCTGGAAAATTATTCGCAAATTCTTATTCGCGCCCCCCTCCCCCCACCTCACTTACCAGACTTTATCCTACGTGCCCGGAATACAGGCCGGTGGTGGCGTACTGCGCGGAGTAGAATATCTCGTCGTAATTCTTTGCGAATTTCCTAATGTACCGCGCGGCGCACTGCCGCTGCACTTCTCTTCCTCCTTTATCTCCCTCATTTCGAGCTTCTGGCTGGATTCTTTCGCCGGCGCTGCAGCCGCCGTCTCCCCGCTGTAGGTTGTTACCATTATTTTAATTTTTACACCGGCCGACGACGACGGCGAAGACGAGGATGGCCAAGGAAATTTCTGAGGGGGGAGCAGAACAGGGGAGTGTACATTCATTGCACACTTCGCGCATATTAAACGGATATGCGCGGCCGAATGCCAAAGCGCTGCTGCAGCGACGGTGGAAAAAAAAAAAAATTCGGACCGGTCGTTATACCCCCCTTTTTTCGGAGAGGTGTGGCCGATTACTGTAACGAGAATGAGCTGCCGTCTTTTTTACGTGTTTTACGGAGTGTTAGCAGTATAGTACTACAAGCAAATTGCGTAAGTTTTACTTGTTTTTTTTTTTTTTAGTCGCGTTTAATGTATTACTTGAAAAATAGTTTTTAAAGACTGAATAATTTATTATTTCAAGTCGAGTTTGATTTTCATACTCTGCACGGCAACATCATTTTTTCTATTGTCGAAGGAATGATTTGTCATTCTATCGCAGAGAATTTTTATATTACGATAAATAAATATTTTTAGCAAATACCAATCTATACGCAGAAAAATGTTACATTAAAAATTATTACAGTTTTCGAAAAACAAGCAAGAACAAATTTTTACCTAGCAAATTTTACTACCATAAATATAGTAATATTTAACTTAAATATTTTATAGCACTCTAATCTCAAAATGGCAACTTCAATGCCAATTTTCGGCCCTCGTGCTATAAAATATCGTATAGAACTGTCGCGTAATTGATTATTCAGCTCGCTTTGCTCGGGCAAAAGGCCGTCGTATGACTGAAATAAACATTTTCTGCACCCGTACTATAATATACTACCTATTAAAAAATATTTGATTTTACAAATTAGTCCTTGCTTCAGTAAGTACTACATCAGTTTTTAATGCAACTTAATTTTTCCCGTGTGACAGAAAACTAAAAAATCTTTTCTCTAAAAAGTCGATCTTAAGTCGAAACGCAATTTAATTAATATTATTTCAATGAAATGCTACATTTTGTTGGTCCGCGTGCAGAATGACGCAATTTTGCTACTACTTGTTTCTCTCAAGCTACCTATTAGCTTCTTTTCTTCCCTTCCTCCCGTGATTCGAGGCAACGGTAAATTTACTGTAGGGAAGAGGCAAACAAACGCGCCGGAGCCGGAGCAGTAAGTGAGAGAGGAGAGGCCGCCGACTCGGTGTGTGCACGCTCGTCCGTGCCAGAGAGAGATCAGAGAGGAAGAAGTTCATACGCGCGCTCATTTTCGCACAGGAAGGAAACGGCGAAACCACTTTCGGCCCGGCGGCGGAAAGCACAACGACACACGGCACGCCGGCTCCCGAGAGGTGGTTAAGCCCTCCAGCGGCGGCGGCGGCGGCGGCCTCCTCGTCCGACGAAAGTAAAACTTATCGCTCAAAGTCAATTCCAGAGAGATTTAGCGGTAATTGGAATCGTCCAAGGTCGTAAACATACCACGTAACGAGTTTACGTCTCGGCGAGCGGCATTCCTCCTTGGAAATCAGGAATTGCGCGGACAGACGCAGGATAGAGGGACGCCGAGGGAGAGCAAAAAGGCCGCGTCTGCAGTGTGCGCGCGCGCGCGCGCCGAGGAATTAACGAAAAGAAATCCGCGGGCAACTTGTCCGCGAGTGACGCGCCCCGGGAGACGCGCCAGGGGGACCCTGGCCAACTGCCGGCGCTTTGTGCCCGTGCGACCCTGGAGGAAGCTGTAATTTTCGGACGGACTTCGTTGATTCTCCGGCTCTTCCTCTTCGCTTCGTCTTCCTTAAACATGGCCGGGGAGGGATATGGAAGGAGCCAGCCTCTCTTTCTCTCTCCTCTTCGTTTATCGCGCGCTTGATTACGCGCCGCGATACACCCTGTTATACGAGCGGCGCATGAATAGCTTTGTTCGATTTTTCGCCGAGGGGATACGCGACTTTAATTTAACGGACTGGTATTTTTTTTTTTTTTTTTAAGCTGAAAGGAGAGCGCGGAAGCCGTGCCCCCCTTGTAATTATAAAAAGCACTTGCGTGGGAATCGCTGTGTGCATATTTTGCTTATTACTGAAGAGCGAAATTTGCTCAAAGTATGGTATGTGCAGTAGGTTTATATTAAATTTTTAAATTAGTCGGTTGTTGAAAAATTTCTCGAAATATTGTTACGCAGTTTGCGATAACTCTAAAAATAACTGTGAAGCGTTTTTCGCGTGCACTGCAATCTGATTATTGCAATTAGATTGCTACGTTAAATAGATGAACATTTTTCGTCCTTTTTTGCGAATAAATATGAGCCTACAGAAGCGTATACTTTAATTCGCAATCCGACTTAATGACATGGCTGCATCTCACGATGTGAATTCTAATTTGGAGGACAACTTTTATTTGTTTGCTCAAAATCATTAATAAACGGGTATGTCCAAACTGCATGAAAATCTTCGCGAGTGGATATCATCCAGGCATTAAATTTATTTTCATCTTAGTATAGCGACTGCTGCTTAAGTATCCCCGTTTGCTGGATAATAATTACGAACACAGTGAAACGAGAGTAAATAGATGCTGCTGCTCGTGCGCACATGGGCTTCTGCAGATTCGAGTATATGCAACAGAGTCATTAGATGTACGTTACCTGTGTTTCTAATCAGAGGGTTATATTTTACGGCGTATTAAAATTTACTTACGATGCTAACCGTTTCGTATACTCAGCTTTCGCTATCGTTAATTGTCAACATATTTTCTTTCTTAATAGAGATTCTTTATGATTTACGGCTAATGTCGCTTTTTAGAAGCTAATGTCGATTTTTATATTTATTTAATGATACATTTAGTAAAATGGTTTTAGACAGTGTGACATAGTTTATTCAACTTTGAGCCTGATACTGAAATTAATTAACCAAGTAATTAACTTTATTTAATGATGAATGTCTGTCGCTTCAATGAATAAACTAAGATGTTAAATTTTAAGAAATTTTAGAATTTGATAGTTGAGGATTATAATTAATATTTAAATTGAGTTAGAAGTAAAATTGAGTAATTGAATGAACATTTTATAAGACAATCAGAATTTTAATAAGTAATTTTTTAGTAATAGAAAATAATGTTGTAATATTTCTATAATGGATTATCGTCTTACTATTAAAACTCAATTAAAAGTGTTTTAAACCGCATCGAATCTGCAAAGCTATTTAATAATTAAGTTTAATATACTTTTGAAAATCCTGCTCATACTCGTTGGGGCTATTGAATAATGTATATTAAGAGCGTCGCGATACCAGATTTCTAATATAACATCTATTTTATTTCTATACTATGTAATCTGTTGCAAGTATCGATAATGTGCATAGCCAACTTCACAGAACCCACATACCTATGATTCCTCGGAATATCGATCGGCTCTATTTACACACGGCAGCATTTCCCCAAGTACCCAGAAAACTTTCCTCCGCGATATTTTTAAGCTTACGCGCGAGAAAAAGTAAACTCATTCGCAGTCAGAGAAAAACTTCTTTCGCATGCAACTCATGCTGAATGCATCCTTCTCCCGTACAAAAGATGTAAATTGCACACCTTCCCTTTGTCGCCGAGGCGCGACACGTAAATCGAAAATTATACTCGAGCCCGCCGAATCCTCATATTTCTCCCGCCTTTGGATGATGTGAAAGCTCGCGGCAACTCCGGTGTCGAATTTGCGTTTCGCGCGTTCGCGGAAGCCCTTCTCCCCGGCGGCTCAGGTGCACTTAGTGCGATGTTGATTTTCCGCGTACGATACTGCAACGACCTCCTTCTATCAAAAAAAAAAAAAAAAAAAAAAAGGAAACGAGCACGAGGCCAGTCTCTTTGTGTTTTTCGGCGCGGATGCAGGTTTCACAAGCGTCGCATCGTGCCACCTACAAAATTCGATCGATCTTCGCGCTAAAAAAAGCAGCCGCGGGTGATATTCAATCCGCCGCGGTGCTCGTGCATCCGTAATTTCGAGGGCTCGCGAGAAACCCAATACATCGATGTATGACTGTCGTCGCGTTACCTTTTTCTCGTCCTAGATATAGGAAGAGCGCGCGGCCCCGACTCGTCGCACAGCCGCCGCAGCGGCCCCCGAGAAATAAACCGATCTGGCGTCCCGATCTCTCACGTATCCGCCGCCTGCGCGGCACGTGCATTATATCCGACGAGATGCTGCCGCCGCCGCTTCTTGCGCGCGGCTCCCGGTGCATTATATACCCCATATGCAATTATGCATGGGAGTTTTAAAGCCGCGCAAGCGCCGTGCGTCTTTTCCGGGACGGCGAGTCGCGAGCCGAGGGAAACCGTGAAAGTTCGCGCTCTCCTCCTCGTGTCGCTCGTCTCTTTTTTTCCACCTCCCTCTGGGAATTCAAAGTGGTGCGAGTTCATTAGCCCCCCCTTTCGAAAGTTATTACCGCCGCGCGAGAGTCTTATTCGATGGTCTTAGAGCCTGAAGGAATTCAGTAAACTCGTGCCTTTTTTTGTTGCGCGAAGCTGGGCCTCTCCCGTTGTCGTAAAGTTGAACAAATAACGGCGGCCAAGCGGTCGGAGCGGCTGTTTATGAATGTATGTTAATTCGAGTTTTACGTATGCACTGGTTTAGAAACGGAAATTTTCGATACTTTCTCTTAACACGCCGAGATTGTAAACTTTGATCTTTGTGGAGTGCATGAGGCTTATCGGATT
Source organism: Sycophila texana (assembly GCA_035582955.1). Lineage (NCBI taxonomy): Eukaryota > Metazoa > Arthropoda > Insecta > Hymenoptera > Eurytomidae > Sycophila > Sycophila texana. The sequence continues at coordinate 921,235 of JAWWEN010000048.1, forward strand.
TTTTTCTTCTATTCCTTGACGTGAAACTCAATGAAGAGAGGAATAATATTATGAAATTTCCACGGGATGTATTATATATAGCGTGGAAATTTCGTAATGACGCTTTCTCAGTAAATTCAATTCGTGGGAACTGTAGCATAAATTAATTTTTTTTTTTTTTTTTTACAAAATTAATTTTATTGCCCGCTCATTATCGACGTAATTTACGGTGATACGGCGAAACAGTTAATCACGCGGGACTGCGGCGGGTCGCCTTTTTTCGAGGAATTTGTCCATACTTATCGCGCGATCGTATAATTTTTGGTCCGACTACCTTGAAAGTTGATACGCAAGCATTTACACGCCGCGCCGGGTCAGCGGCGCTCGTACGAAACGAACTGATTTAGTTGCACCGTCGTCCGATTACTCATCTGGATTCTCCTTCCTACAGATGTTTATCGATTCCAGTCATGAATATATTGAGATATTTCGAATAACCTAGTACTCGACATATCAAATTTTCTGTTTGGTACCGTAATTAGATGCACGAGCAAACGAATTCTATACGTGCTTGCTTAAGTACATAAATCGCATCCCTCGTCACTGTACACCAAGATCGAATTAATGGCTCCTGTAAACAGTAAAAATTACTAATCACGAAGTTATTTCGTAAGCATTGAGATCATAATCAAATTACCAGTCAGTGATAACCACACGATGTACATCACTCCGCAAGCGTAAAAGTGTGATAATAGAGACACTCGTAGCATCGGATTAGTACTTAATTCGATATTCCACGAACGCTCGTTATTTTATACACTGCACAATTAGAAAGCCGCGGTCCAGTTACTTCGCCTAGCCTCTCTTAAAAAAGTGACGACAGGATCGATATTTTGAAGCATTTTAAAACGTAATTTGATTGGCGCACTGACGCAAATCGGGTAAAATGGCGCTAAATTTATAAAAGATGAAACCTCAAAAATCCGAATAAAAAAAAGTGGACGCGCGAAGTATAACGATACTAGCAAAATCCAGCATGCTTCGACGGAAAAGTAAGTTAATTTTCCCTCTAAATTTGGAAGAGTGAAAATTCACTCTTTGACGTTATAAATAAGTCGTCCACTCATTGGGAAGAGTAAACCATATACTGAGAAAAAATCCTAGTAAAAATTACTATCCTGTCTAGAAAAGTGGCCACAGACTACAGGTAGTGGAAAAATTACGATCTTGTATTCTAAAGTTTACTAGAATTATTGGAAACTTTACCATAATTCTATAGTAAAGTTTATAATACAGAATAGTAATTTTTCCACTACATGACAGTCTGTAGCCACTTTTCTAGACAGGATAGTACTTTTAACTAGAATTTTTTCTCAGTGTAACGTTGAAAGAGTGAATAGCGTCGGAGGCAGTCCCCCGAGCTCCGCGGAATAGAAGGCCTGAATATTCAAGACAGGAGGTGTAATCGTAACGATGCGCGATGCGCGCGCGGGAGAGTCTAAAACTTTCGCTTCTCGCGCCCCCCGCCGGCGGCATGACGTCGCGTCGTGCGCCCCGGCAAATCTCCGTCGACCCGCGGTCACGAGCCTCCGGTTCCTTTCCGACACCTATACGCTGGAGAAAATAAAAGAAAGAAGCGGAGTTAAGCGTCGATTACGAATGGCTTGGAACGGGAACTGGAACAGCACTTTCGCTGCATTGTCGTCAGGACCGACGTCCCCCCGCACGCGCGCGCCACGACCTCACGACTCCGATTTTCCATTCGAATCGCGAACTTTTTCCCTGGCGACGGGCCCTCGGTGCCCCCTCTCCACGCGCCAATTTGCCATCTCGCGCGATATCTGCTTAGCGGGGTCGGCTTGATTGTACACTTGTCATGTTAATTTCCGGTCGACGTTGCGCACTCGCGAGCCTCGATTCCGGAGGCGGCGACTGGCAGCCAACGAAGTAAGATACTCTTTGAATGCTTTGCGAAATGAGTTGCGCTCGCGGAGGCAGGGGATAAAAAAAAGAGACACGCAAGCATTATCTGGCCGGTTGGCGGCCTCCTGCTAATCAATGGGCTTTAATGACTATAAGCTACTCGGTTGTCAAACCGGAATCTTGGTATAGAATTCGAAAAAAGCTTTGCACCGTAGTTTCTAAATAAAAATGTAAGTTAACAACAATTTAAAAACTATTTGTACTATTTTAAGTCTCGAGTATAATTTTATTAATATTAATTTTCTTAATAAAATCGAATCTTTAAAAATTTTATTTAGTGAATCGATGTGAAACATTAAAATTAATAATTTTACAGCGTATTATTATCTTATAAGGTTCCGATTTTCGTATAGGAATTGGCACGAAAAAAGCATTAAAGTCAAAAGAAACAGTAGTAAATAAAAATTTACTTTTAAAACGAGTGTACATCCAATAAAATATCGAGGAAAAATTTATTTGAAGTTGTCAAATAAACTATTCTACTTTTTTTCAACATCCACTCCGGGAAGTTCAATTGTAGCTGTTTTATTACTTCCACTGAAACAATCGTAGTTCTCATTTAGCTGTCAAATTATCATATTATCCAATTGCTAAACTGTTTGATTGACTTTTATTAAAGAAAAAAAAAATTTTTCTACCTTTATGCATTTTTCTATTGAAAACTTTTAGCTTAAATCGTTTTACCAATATTGAAAGTTTATTTATATTCCTGCACATTCACTTTTCAAAAGCACGCATTAAAAAGAAATTCAGTTCCATCATTTTCTCATTGCATTGAATACAAAGAAAATAAACAAAAAAAAAAAAAAACAAAAAAAAAAAGAAAATGAAAAAATCATTTATTCTTCATCGACTCGTAATTAATTCATTTAAATTTTAAATTACTCATCACTTGCCACTGAATCGGTAAATATTTAAAGAATAATTATAAAATTAACCAATCCAAAAAAAAATAAAAACACTCGTTAAAACAAATATTCGAACTCTTTTATCCCAGAAATTTCAGTCTCTCCCGCAGTAAAACACATCAACGAACTTTTTCCACGTGGAGGGTGCGAGCTTAATTTCCATCACGCACGGTCGATCGACACTGCTGAAAAATTAACCATCCCCCTCCATCAGCCTCCTCGCGAACTGCTCGCGCCAGTCCACCGAGTGCAGGCGCCTGCACAGCCTCTAGAAAAAAAATAAAAATAAAATTGCGGATAAAAAGTCACAACCGATAAATAACCCGGGGGTCGCAGTCGCAAGTAATACCCGAAAGGCCCGTTAAATCGAACGAGTGGCGCAACGGGTGTATCTCTTTTTCGCGTATACGCGAGCTGCTATCTCGCGCGGCGGTATGCGGTTAGTTATGTACAAAATCCAGAGGAACGAGCGCACCGAATCGCGTATTGGTACATTCGGTTCGCGCGCGGGGGCCGAGACCTTAGCAGCTCGCGGCCACAGATAACTGCAATTGAATTAATACAATGGCCCTTTATATACTCCCCGATATTCGGTGCACACTCTCGTTTCACTTATTCGCTTCCTTCCCCTTTCTTCTTTTATCTCCGTGTACTCGTCTCTTCGTTTCGTTTCGCCGCGCAAATGCATATATGTATAGCTATATAGGTGTAGGATTGGAGCGCCCGGTGCGCAGGTATATATAAGCCGGTAAAGCAAGTGGAGGTCGCTATAGGGGAGGGGCGCGGTGAGATGGAGTCGAGTGTTACTCCCGAAACAAAACTCGCGGCAGTTTGAGAAATCCTTGCAAAGGACGACTCATCGATGAAATATTCATGAGCCGTGCGGCGCGCGATGCGGCCCCGCGCTGCGGATGCGCGCGCCCGAGATTCCCGATCCGTGACTTTGTGTATACGTGTGCCCAACTTGTGTCTACCGAGCTCGTTCTTTTTCTTTTTTTTTTCTTCTTCTTTCGTTTTGTTTTATTTCCTGCGGCTTTCTTTTATTTCGCCTCTGCGACCCGGCGAATTAATATCAAGGGAGCTGTGTTCGCTTTTCCGAGAGTCGCAGTCACTTTGATACTTTTGAGACGTCGAGAAATCAGGAATTCCTCCAAGTATATAATTTAAACTTTCAGCCGATCTTCTGATTGATTGAAATTAAAGTTAAGTATTTGATAAAAAGTATTTGCTTATAGTGACTTATTAAGTAAGATCGATCTGTAAATTGAATCATTCATTCGAAAAATACTCCCTTCTTTAATTAAATCTTATGTCCACTTTTTAACAAGAAAAACGATGGCAGGATACTGTGAATTATTTAAAAAAATCGATTTGATTGGCTATCAGAATACATTTCCGGTGAAATGGTGATAAAATTTAATACGATTTGATGTGCTTGCATGAAATTGTTTAATTTTTTTAGTAGATTAATTTTTCTTATTATTAATAGATTAATAATATAATTATATTACATTTTTTTAATTTTCTGATTATTTTGTAATTTATTCTAAATAAACGTTTTATAATAGCAAGAAAACGCAAGAAACGCGTGGATTTTGCTATAGTAATTAAAAAAAATAAGTGGTATAATTAAACTAAAATAGCAATTGAAATCTAACAAAAACGGCATTCGATTGATGGAAAATTATCCATGAGTAATGGCGTGAGAGCTCGGTATAGCGAAATAATTATCGACCACTGATTAAAAGGAACATTAAGCGCTTGCATGCGGCGTTGTTTTATAAAATCTGCGCAAGCGCCGGATAAACGCGACGCTTCTTCTTTATCGGCGTGCTTCTCTCTCTTTTAGCCACGCTCGAGCAAACAAAAAATTCCATTTAGAAGCGTTCTCAACTCGTTAAGCTCTGCAGCGCGCACGCTTCGGTATTTTCGCTATCACAAAGCTTTTACCGCGAGGAAGCAATAGAAGAGAGACGAGGCGAGCTTGCGAAAACAAGGCATCGAAGGAGCGAGAGATTGCAATACCCCTCCTCCTCCCTCGTCACGGTACTTCCTCGCGCACCCTCGACGAACGGGGGAGAAAAAACAATTTTATTCCGGCGTATTTACCAGGGCGCGACCAAAACTCAATAAATGTGGTGCGCAATTTTCACGCAAGCCAACGGGCCGCTAAAATTTCCTAGAAGGCGCTGTGGTACACTGCTGACAATAGAACGTCCATATTTCTATGGCAGACGATAGTACGTTTTAACGCACGCGAAAATTCAGGAACAACGAGAAATGAGGGACAAAGGAGGATCCAAATTTGCACAACCGTACGTTTTAATCTCTCGGACAACGATTTTAATGCCGTTCGAAATGTACTCATTTTAAAAACGGATTTACGCATGATATAATTTGTATTATTCATTTTAAGTTTAAATACGAAGAAAAATGTTGCATTAAAAATTACTGAACTGTTCGGAAAATTGTCACAGACTGACAATTCGAGAGATATTATTATACTTTTCAGTAATATTTGCCAAAAATATGGTAAATTTTTCCAAACAGTATTGTAATTTACTGAAAAGTTTAGTAATTTCTTTCGAAATTTCAGTTTGTGATTACTTTCTTAAACTGTTTATATGTTTTTATTTGACGATTTGTAGTAATTTTTACTAAAATATGTCTCTTAATGTAGTATTTACACAAAAGTAAAGTTTGTATAGTATTTTACTAAAGCAAGGCTAAACTTGTAAAATTCATCAATCATTTTTAATGTGATATTTTTCTAAGAAAAGCAGTTTGAAAAATTACTTGATCACGTACGCAAAATTGATATAATATTTAATAATTTTTATAATAACTCTATGAAATATTACAACTTTCTATTAGTACTGGTATACTGAAATAAAATATGACAAAATGTCTAGTAAAAATTTTCCGTAGACCGAGTAGGCCGCCCGGTTACTACAAAAGTAGTAATTTTTCTCAGTGTATGAAATTGATGATTTTAAATTGTTTCTATCGAAAATGTTTTAAAAATTTTGCCATAAAAATGAGGACACAGCTATTGTTTTATCGCGATGGCAAAAATTAAATTTCACCGTACATCGCAGCCAATGCAAATAACCAAAATTTGCGTCGCTTCGATTTCGCGCGAACAATTGTGTTCGAGCCGTGCGGCGGTGAGAGCGGGCTAACCGACCGAAAGAATGTCGAGCCGCGGTAGGCGGAGCGCTATATTTAAAATAGCGCCCGGACGTACCTCTAAATCATTTGGGGCCAGGCTGAAATTCAGTGGGCGCGCACTCGACAAACCGATGCCTCACTCTTTTCCACGTCCAGCCCTTCGCACACACCGCGCCGCGTCGGACAGAATTCCCCGAGTGCGCCGCGCTCGTTTCGCCTCTCTATGTACGGCATTGACCGGAGCACAGAGGCCTGTCGTTTGTTTGCGCGGCCGGTCTCTTTCTTCCCTCGTTTTTTTTTTTTTTTTTTTTCTTTTTTTTCGCTCGACGGTCCGTTAATTTAGAGCGAACGCGATATTTAAACTTCGACCGAGCGATTTTCCGCAGCGGCGGGAGACAACGGCGCCCGAAAAAAAGCCGCGCGCGCGCGCGCAAATGTTTTAAGCGAACCTTTGGTGCTTTAGCAAATTTTTCAATTCGTGCCTGCTTTATCGCACTCTGGACTTTGTTTTTACGCCGACTCGAAGTGAATGGTTTTTATGCGCCGACAGAGCGAATTTTCGAGGCGGCAAACTCCCGGCGGCTCGCCGTGAATGCCCCGACGTGTGACGGACGCATTGCTGATAGCCACGCGCTATTAACCGTATATAGAAATGAAATTCTTAAAAAAGTATAATCGATCTTGCATAACGCGGGTAACTTGCATAAAAATGTCGATTTTTTTTTCGCTCAGCTTAACCGAAATGATTTTTTTTTAATTTTATCATATTTGCGATGTAAAACTGTCTTATATAAAATTTAATGCGATAAAATGTAAGTATTAAATTTATGTGATCTCTTCAAGAGATAACTAATGAAAATACATAAATTTCTAAAAACAATATTTACTATACGATCACAGATCATCAGAAAGCGCGTAGGTTTACAGCGCGACATTTATTTTCTCCAACGAATTCGACGAACCGTCAATTTGCGCGATATCATACAAATTTGCAAAAATAAAATCGAAAGAGGAGCCCCATTTACTCATTGAACTCAAGGAAAATCCCGTTGGAAAGTGCACTCTCTCTCTCTCCTCCCACTCGGTCGCTCATCCGAAGTCGCCCCATCAACTCCGTCGCACACAATTCTATTCCGAGATTAGTTTTTCGCTCGAACGAGCTTGGCCCAATTTCGACGTTTTCGCTACGGCGCGCAAACGCGCAAGATCAGCCCTGCGCTCGTGCAGCGACGGCGGCGCGGGTACGACGACCGAGTTAATCTTTATTGCGACCAAAGAAAAACCCACTTGCAGGAGCGATTAAACTCTTTCTCGGGGACCTCATCTCGTTTCCTCGGGGCGCACGGGCCACGCGTGCAAGAGAAATTAAAAGGAGAGGTACGGTCTTAAGCTTCCTCCTCCGTGCGCGCACTCGAAAAAAGGAGAAAAACCTCGCCGTAATAACGGAGTCGCAAGTGGCAACGATGCATTAACTTACAAAGTTTACGCACTGGACGCTCGAACGGGCACGTAACGTCGCGCGGTGTCTTTTTTTCCGCCGATGATAAAGATGCACCCGAGTTTAAGCCATTTTTATACCAGAAGCCAATTTATACCGAGTATTTATACATTTTTTATGAGGTCGTCTTGTCGTTTTTTTTTTTGCTGTTTTTTATTAACTTACTCAACTATATTGAAGTGATGTAAATCATTTGAGAATTCGACACAGATAAAAAGGAATCTTAGAGCCAAAGTTTTCCGTGTCTTAACAGTTAAAATACGAATTAAAATTATTAAAAAATCATTGATATTACTAAAATTAAATAAAAATTAATAGTATTCTTGAAGTTTTAATGATCACGCAAACATTAATGATATTTATATTACTTTGTACGCGTTTGAAATTGTTTAATGCGAACAAATAATTAAGTAAGGTAAGTAATTAATTAGGTAAGTTAAACGTTTTAAAAAAATTGATAAACGATGAAAAATTCATAAAAAGTTTTATAAACTCCTTTAATTTTTAATACTGAACTAATTTTGACTTACAAATTGTAATATATTAGCTATCATCATCGTATTTTTAATAGTTTTAATTCGTGTCTATTAACTGTTAAGACATATAACTTTGACTTAATGTTTTTTTTTCTGTGGAGGCATTCGTATAGTGAGCGTTTTATTTGAAAAGAAATAAACTTCCAAAATTAACAATTTACATAAAAACTAAGCGAGATAGCGATCTATTTAATTGCTGTTTATTTATATCTCCGAAAATTTACGACTCTCGCGAGATTTAAATTTCCGCCGAAAAATTGTTATAATAAAATAGTCCAAATTTACGTAATATATACCCTTTAAGGGGGTAGTAGGGTCCCGACACTTTCGAAAATGACAATTTTTTTTTTTTTCATTTTCTTATAGCTAAGCATC
>JAWWEN010000048.1:937712-963894 GCA_035582955.1 Sycophila texana
AGAAAACAAAGAGGTCTTTTCAGAGGGCTGAAATTCCTGAGCGTTCGGTGCGCCATAAGAAGTTATCACTTCAATAAATAAATAAATAAATAAATAAATCGATTTCGAGCGAACGAAAGTCCTCAGTGTAAATTTAGTACGAAAACAGCTGAGTCCCCAAAAGCGTTACCTTCCAATATATCCCTTCCTGCGATCAAAGAGCTGCAGATCGGAGAGCCAGCCGAGTCCCAGGCGACCAATTAAATCGAGCACGGCTGAGATGGCGACGAGATAGCCGGCCTCGGACTTGGTGTAGCCGCTGGCGTGCACATAAGCCGGCAGGTAGTAGAGCATGTAGGGGCTGCCGGTGGACATGAGGGTGACGGACAGGCACATGAGGATGAAGCGCGGGTCCCTCAGGAGGCTCAGGTCTATGTAACGCGTCAGGCGCTGCGGTAGCGACTCCTTCGAGGCTGACTGCTCGGCCGTCAAGCTCGCCACCGGCTGCTGCTGCTGCTGCTGCTGCAGCACCGTAGGCGCCACTGGCTCGCTGTAGCTGTCCCGGTTTCCTGGGCACACCTGCAGCGCCGACGAGCGCAGGGATCTAAGGGGCAGCGTTAATTTCCTTTAGGATCGAGCGAGCTTTCATTGCGAGCTTTAATTTTTTAGAATTTTTTTTTTTTTTTTTTTTTTTTTGTTTAATCAAGTTAGTCACAAGTGCCGCGCATTTTATTACGATATAGACATTAACAGTATTGACTTTGTACACTATGTTTACAACATTGTATTTATTTATTTATCCCAGACTATGCACTGAGAGAAAAATTTGGTTATTTTAAGTAAATATATTTACTTCAATAGTATTAGTTAAATATTTCTTTGAGTCAAGTAATTAATTTTTTGAAACTACTAAATTAATTTATTTAGAAACAAATAAATTCATTTAGTTTTAAAGAAATAGTATATTCAAAGAAATATTTAACAAGTTAAGTACTATTGAAGTAAATATTATACTTAAGATTACCAAATTGTTTTCAGTGTATTTTTACACTTTTTAATGACCTGAAAAGGGCTACATAAAAAGTAGCCGAAATGTCGTCTTTGTGAATAAACGTTTTTTTATGACAGTATGGCCAGTCGAATTATTTTTTACAAAAACATCTTTAACGCTGTCGGTAGATTCCATCAATAATTTATTTAATCAAGCTTTTTTACGAATCATTTATTTTCAGGAAAATTTGATGGTCTTTAGGAATGCTCGTCCTTTGAAATTTTCATCGTGTAATACTTCTGGAAAATTAGTTAATATTATCGTCCGCGGAAATTAATAGTGGACTGTAATATTTAATTAATTAATTGAATTAAATTTGTTCTGCGGAGTGAAATTGAAGAGAGTTTGAAATACTTATAAAAATGATTTTTAATTTAACTTATAATATTGCATAAACTATTGAAGGAATTAAATTGAAATAAATATAATTTTGATATTTTATTGTCAATTGAAACCTTTGCGATGAGCGGGACTTGTAAAAGCACGTTGAATCGGTCGACAAGTCTTCCACACTGTGTAGTATGCTCGAGCTACGAATTTTCGATATCGGTTTCATATTAAGTCCTTCGCCCATAATGTCCTTTTCCTCCTCACTGTCCGTCAAGTCAATCGCTAGTTCTGAAACAAAATTACCGTGAAAGGTAATTATGTTAATTTTGTTAAAGGTAAAATCGCTTGCGTCGTACGTGCTCTTTCTAAACAACTTTTGTGTAAAATATTTTAAAAAATTAGTCCACTGATTTTTTATTTTAATTTTCCTAGACGTTTGTATGTATTTAAGAAATCACTTAATTGAATTACTTCGAATCTTGGAGTGTAAGATTAAACTTTAATTGGATAACGCGATTTAAAATTGAATTATTGGAAAACCACGATTACAATTAATGAAATTTTTCTAAAATTTAAAAATAAGCAACTCTACTATTTATAGTGACTAAGTAACTCTATTCTAGTTTTCACTAATGTTGATTGATTAGTCAGTAATTAAACTCTAGAAGGTAAATTAAATAAACAATTTCAAAATTTCATGCACTGAGCAAAGAGTCTTTGTAAAAACTATTAGTTGTCTAGTAATAACATCACAATCTGGACACTCACATAAAAGTTACTATACTCTATAGAAAAATTTACCAAATATTTAAATAAATTTTACTGCAGAGTATGGCAATTTTATACAGTCACGTTCCCAGTCAGATAAAGTACTGTTTATAACACTTTTTCTCATGCTGTATACACACAGAATTTTCTCGTAAAAATTACGATGATTTTCACATAAAAATTACGTGAAATATTTATAATCTGTCGAAAAATCACCGTAATTTTTACGAGAAAATTCTCTCAGTGATATTTATCCCACTCTCTAAAGTTGAATTAGTGGAAATTCCACAAATTTTTTAAGTGAACAGATTTTTCACTAATCAATTAGTAAAATTCACTTATCAATTAGTAGAATTTCACTAATTGAAATAGTAAAAGAAATTTCTACTTAACTGTATTAGTGGAAATTAATAATTATTCACTATTATATACACATGACTCATACTAGAGTTAATGGACGTATGCATGTATGGTTGGAAGTCCTTACTAAAGTAAGACTAACCCAGCACCCAATTTCCTCTTTCTTTTCTTTTCTTTTCTTTTCTTTTCTCATCTTTCCTTTCTTTCTTTCCTTTTCGCTATTTCGTAAACCCGGACCTGCGCACAGGAAGTTACCTTCCTCTGCAGGATTTGCGACGGTATAGTGTATTATTATGTAATTATAATTATACTCTGTATTGATAGCAAATGTTATTATATGTAACTCTGGTTAATAATAAATAAATATTTCAAATAGTACATTATTCCACTAATTCATAGTGGAGCACTTTGCACCATTCAAATTAGTATACAGTCACTATGAATCAGTGGATTTTCACTAATTCAACTTTAGAGAGCAGAGGTTAAACCCTGAACTTGATATTCTCCCTCACCGTTGACGTGCACATTCTGATGGAACAACTCGTTGAGCATATTGTTCTTGGCGGTCTGATCGTGGGCGAACAGCATCTCGAGCTTCTGCCGCTTGTTGTCGATGGGCTCGGGGCTGGCCGGCGCCTCGGGCTTCGGCTCCACCACCGGCTCCATCGGGTAGTTCATCTCCAGCGGCCGGTACAGGCTGGCGCTTACGCAGACGTGCAGCATGCAGCCGCCGAGGATCAGGAGGGTGCCGTGGAAGCCGAAATTCGCGACGAGATACTCGATCAGGAGGGGGAACACGAAACTGCCGGCAGCCGTACCCGACACGCAGATGCCGTTCGCCAGCGCCCGGTGCTTGTCGAAGTACTGCGAGACCAGAATTATGCCTGGGGTCGTCGACAGTCCACCGCCGATGCCTGGATTTTACGAGGAAATTATTTTATTGAATTCTTTTATTATTATTTATTTTATTTTTTTTTTATTATTATTACTGTCATGTGATAGTGTAAGGGGAGAACGTGAATTTAAGGGTGTCCTTTTGTAGGTAGAGAGGGTTGATGATTATCTAATTAGTGCCTTTGCGTTAAAAGTTTAATTAAGATCGTCAGGTAGAAGATTAACAATTTTTTTTTATTTATTGTTTTATTTAACGTTTTTTTATTAAATATAGACGGTGAGATATCGAGTTCACTGCATCGTAAATATCACCATTTCGTATCACGTACATGTGGATATTTTTTACAAGCTTTAATAATAATAAACAATAGTTTATAGCAGCAAATAGGATACTTGATAAAATTTACTTAAGCGAACTTTTAACGTAATGAGGTTTTCGTCTCGACGTAAATTTATATCTTAAGGAACTTTTAAGCGTTAGATATCACTTACCTGTCAACACTCCGAAAGTAAAGAGGAGGTGAATCAAATTGCTCGCGAAATAACTGATAATAAGTCCCAAAGAGCAAAAAAGTCCGCCAACAAAGACCACTACTCGACAGCTGTATTTTTGGCTCAACATGCTGGTAATCGGAGCTAAAACAAGTAATTTTTAGCGCATCTTATTATCATAAAATCGTAATTGTTATTTAATTTATTTAATCAATTTAAAGGCCTAAATTTAATTTACTTCACCCTATTCATGAAGATAAGAAGCATAAAATTTTACCGTAATACACGTCAACTATAGTGACGTAAACGGAGCGATAACATAAAGAATAAAGTAAAGACGATGAAGAAAAGAAATGAGTCTCCAATGCTGAAAACATTTTCTTCTCATATTGAATTATGTGAAAAAACGTCTTTTTTACCTGAAACTTGGACTGTTGACTAGAAACTATGTAATTTTTACAAAAAAAAAAGCTTCGGTAAATTTTCCAGGAAAAGCTCCGCAATCTTTACCGGAAAAGCTCCATAACTTTTTAATAATTTTGGCAAAGTTTTCCTTACAGCTCTGCAAAGGGTCCAACATTCGGGTAAAAATTTCAACGAACAAGTTCAAATTTTCAACAATTTTCAACGAAAATATCTTCTCAGTATGTACGAACATATCAAGCTAAATCCTCAAAATAAAACCATCCGCCATTCTAAATTATCGAATAACCCAATATTTCCTTAAACCAAGCAAACGTCTTGCCTCTTGCCAACAAAAAGTCCTAAGAATAGATCAAATTAGCAGGCCCAAGAATAGTCGCCAGGAGGCCATCGTCATAGCCACGATAATTACCGATATCGAGCGAGCTTTCATCATCCCCGGCAATATGCACCGAGGCATCCGAGCTCAGAAAGCGAGAATAATCCGTCGATTCTCGCGCCCGAACTCGAGCCTATTACCACCAACGCAAGTACTCCGCGCCTACCGGAAACAAAGCCTCTTTGCTCGCCGATCGACTCGCGCGATTGTGTAGGCGCTGCGAGGGTGAGTATGCACACAACCCGAGCGCTTGGGTAATCGAATTTTCCCGAGAGAATGTATAGGGCTCCGGACGTGTCGTGGGCGGAGCGGCCATCCGAGCCACCGGCGCAAATACGCTTGACACGGGACGCGGACTCATTGGTTGACGCAATCGGCAAAAGTGCCTCAAGGCTAATTATAGGCCCTCCTTCGCCGCTTGATCGAAGACCCCCGCCGTTATAATCGCTGGTGCGAGTTCCGGTGATTGCCGAGGAAGCTTTTATATTTCTGGCGTTGACTTGGGGTAGGTTGAATTCGTCAGTTCTTATTTTCTGTTGGGTAAATGTTTATATTTGGTGTAATGACGGTTTACGTCACGATTGAAGCTCATCTAAAGTTGAGTTAGTGAAAAAGTACGTTGAGAGAATTTACGTAAAAAAAACGTTTACAAGCACTGGAAATTTTAACAGGATAATCCCTCTGATTTTTACCGGAAGTTTGAATTGTTCACTCTAAAAATGAATAAGTGAAATTTGACTAGAATAAGTGAATAGTCACTTATTTCACATTAAATATCTTCCACTTATTGCAGCAAGTGGAAGATTTTTCACGTAGAATAAGTGACTATTCACTTATTTTAGTAAAATTTCACTTATTTATTTTTACAGAGTTGATAAAAAACTTTGTAATTGTTACCAGAAAAGCTCTGTAAAAATTATACAGATTTTCCATAAAAATTACAGTGAAGCTTCCCGTACAAATTGTGAATTCAGCGTAATTTTCGTGAAAAAATTCTGTCACTGTACTAGAATCAGTGAGCTTGCAAATGTAGAAATTAGTGGAGAAAAGCTTCACTCTTTAGATTAATGTACTAATTCTAATGATTTTTTGCACTTTTAGGAAGAGAAGAATGTATTTTCAGGATATGTTATATATAAATCTCAATGAGCTTTTTTACACAAGTTTTATTGTTACTCCGAGAGTTTTCTCCGAGGTGTTCTCGTAAAATCTACATTGGGTTGATCGTCGACGGAATTTCGAAAATTATTGCAATTTTTATGAGTGATTTTGTAATAATTGCAAGCAATCAACTTTGATTTATCGAAAATTTTACTTATTCTACTTTTCACGAGAAAATTCTTTTAGTGCGTTTCATATGTTGATGAATTAAACAAAGTGGATGGTTCGCGTAGGACATGAACTTTGCTTGAATTAAACGTGAATTCAGTAAATACTAATTAAAGAGGTAAGAAAAAAATAGTCCGTCCTCCTGCCCTTCTATGCTTAGGAACACAAAAGGCCGCTTGTTCACCGAACTCTGCAAAAAAATTGTCGCGTAAGTGCTTTCCGAGCGGGCGATCGATGAATTGGTAAACATAGGCTTTTATCGGCCAATTGCCAGCGGTGAAATTAAAAGCGCGCTGTTCTCTTATTATTTACCCAACAAAAGTGATAAAAAAAAATTTTCCCTTCTTTCGTCCGATCTACATTTAATCCATTAAAGTTCCGTTCAAAGCACGAACTGTACTCAGGCAGTCGCCCACACACTCGTCCTCCGCTGAACACGGAATGTTCTCCCACGCTGCAAATCTACATAGTTCTTTTCACTTTGTTATATATAAAATAAATAGCCAATAATATAAAAATATTTTCTTTTTTTGTAACTTTTGCATTTTTAATTTAACTAAATACGGGAAAAAATGGACGTTTTGTAGGCTAATGGTAAAAAAAAAAACTTTTTTTTGCCCGCTATGTAATCTAGGAGCTTTTTTGTTTTTCTACACGCTAATATTTTTTTTGGAATATTTGTGTATTTTTGTAAAAATCAATACGTGCGTGACAAAACGCATCTATACAAAGAACAAATATGAGCTTTTGACTAACGTGTGTTTGCACTACTTTCTCTACTTTAGTAGTACTTTGCACCCACAAGGGCAAAAGTGAGCTTTTAGACCAGTGTGCTTGCAGCACTTACTCTACCTTAAAAAAGCTTCCTTATACGCTCCCACAAGGACAAAAGTGAGCTTTTCAACCACGTGTGCTTGTAATAAGTACTCTATCTAAAATAAGCTCAGTTCTAGGCACCCACGAGGGCAAAAGTGAGCTTTTCGACCACGTGTGCTTGTAGTACGTACTCTATCTAAAAAAAAAGCTCAGTTCTAGGCACCCAGAAGGGCAAAAGTGGGCTTTTGAATCACGTGTGCTTGCAGTAGTTACTCTATCTAAAAAAGCTCAGTTTTTTCCCTTATTAATACATAGTATACAATACAGTATAATACGTAAAATATTTACACTGTATTTGTATCTTGTGCA
The DNA here is from genome assembly GCA_035582955.1 of Sycophila texana. Classification (NCBI taxonomy): domain Eukaryota; kingdom Metazoa; phylum Arthropoda; class Insecta; order Hymenoptera; family Eurytomidae; genus Sycophila; species Sycophila texana. The sequence goes on from JAWWEN010000048.1 coordinate 944,903, forward strand.
TTAAAAATGTTACCTCTTTCACTGTAGAATAAAAAAAATACATCTAACGTCAATCTAAAAGTATAAAGTCAAAATCGCGATGGATTATATCTTGAACTCTCGCGAAGCTCGCGGATAACATCGCCACGTAACCGCACGTCAGTTGATTACGCAATGCGCGACCAGGTGCCTCATTACGTAAACAACGTGAAGCGAGTACACTCTTGGCTCCCGCCGATTTCCACTTTAACGGTTCTCGGCCGTTTTTCGCCAAATCTGTGTCAAGTACTGACGGCAGGGTCCATCTTCCTCGGCCTACCTGAAGGCCTCGTGGCCACGGCCCATCGAACGCCGGACAAACTGCGGGAAAAGTTTTGCATCGGGACGATAGCGGGAAACTCCCCGACGAGCGGCTTATCGGCCGTATCATCGCTTCGCGCTCGATAGTTCGATATTCTGGAATGCCGCTCGGAGAGCCAATTGGCGACCGGTTCCGAGTGTTATATGGCTGAAAAATGAGCTGCGAAGTTTTTTTTAACGAGCTTTTTAAGCTTCTTTTTTTTTAAGGCTCGCGCAGTGTGTACTTAGGCGGTGGTGATTTATTGCTCGCGTTTTTTATACGTACGTTGTAACGAGTCCTTACATGGTCAGGGAGGCAGTTTATGCAAGGCTGCCCGAAGTTCTTGGGATTTTTAGACCTTAGTTTTTATATTGAAAATAGAAGCGTTTTTTTTTAATTTATCACTCTTTACATCTCTGGTGGGATGTTTTGATGGACGAAATGTTGATTTTGATTTATTTACATTATTCATTGTTTTATACTTGTGTGAATGTTGTATCGAGAGCTTTCGAGTATCAGGTGATGAAATTTCAATACACAGAAATTTAAATTTAAATTTAAATGTAAAATTAAATTTTTTAATTTATTTAAAATAATTTTAAAAAAATCATACATCTGGATGAAAATATTTAAGGGTTAAGAGCGATATCGGTTAATTTACGCATTGCCGACCACGTCAATATTTTAAAAAATAAACTTTGACGCACATCACGGCAATCGTTACTCGTAAAACAAGTTTATAAGCCATTTTTGTTTTATTTTAACCAATGCTAATCTCAATGTAATACTCATTTGTACTTTTTATCGTTTGATTTAAATGAATTAGACTTCGATGAAAACGTTTCGCGTTTGAATAATCTCTCCTTCTGTCTTGTTTCATTAATTAATCTGCGGTTTCATCGAAGCTAAAAAACGCTAAAAAACGCGTGACCAAAGTTCGTGACGTTATCAGGCATTGTTAAAGTGAAAAAGTTTGTCAGGTTATTTGGAAAATATATTAGCGGTGATATATCACTCCATTATAAAGTTTCGTTCGCAGTAGAAACGTATACCTGCAACGAAACGTAACAAACTATATTTTAAGGGCTTTGTTTTTCGACTCTGATTTCAATCTATCTCCTGGCTATATATTTTCTAAAATGTAAAATGTCCTTTCAGTTTATCATTCCTGGACTATATCACTTCTACTATAGTAATTCTTTTTTTTATGAAAAAAAATTTTATTTTATTTACGTATAAAGTTATATTACTATAGGTAAAATGTTTATTTAATTTATTTTTTATAATAAATATTTGACATACTTTGTTTGTTTATCTTTTCAATGGACACTTTTAATCAACACAGAAGATTTTTAATATACGATTAAAATTTTATAAATTTTAAAAAATTTTATAACACTTCACATAAACTACTCTTCAAGATTTAAAATTCTCAACTCGATTAATAATAAAAAAAAATTACGTAAACGGAAAATGTTAAAAAAATAAAAAAAGAAAACACAACCCTCCACCGTTAAAAATTGTATTAAACAAAAATTAATTCCCCTTCTCTCTAAAAACCTAATAAAGCTCTTAGCCCGCGAAACAGCGAGTAAACTCGGACAGACTACAAATTCGTTAAAAGCTCGAGTATACGCGAAGAGCTTCGCAGGGAAAAGAGAGCTTGCGACCCTCCATCTGGTAAACGTTGAATTTTCCATCCGACTTGGCGGTCGGGAGACGCTCTTCCGCGTCGGCGGACGGGACGTCGGCCTTGACCCCGAGCTTGCGCTCGCTCGCCGCGTGTTAATTCGAGTGGAGCGACTGCGAGATCCGCATCCAATTAATGCGCCAGCGACAGGTCCGGAAAAAGATCAAAGCCTAAAGAAAGGAGTCGCGACGTCGGGCTTTGTCGCCGGCAGCGAGGAAAACTGCTCTCGTTGCGTATATAATCGAGCGACGCCTCCGCACTGTATATATACACTGAGAGAATTTTCTTGTAAAAATTACGACGATTTTCACGGGAAAAATTATGTGAAAAAACGTAATCGTGGGACGGTTGGCAATACTGTAAATTTTGGCGCGAAAGACATCGTAATTTTTACCTGAAGCTTGAACGATAGATCAAGCTTTGTAAATTTTACAAGAAAAGCTCTGCAATTTTTATGTGATAATCCTCGTAATTTTTGGCAAGGTTTTTCTTTTAAAATTTTCAAAGCTTGACCAATCTGCCAAGATTCAGGTAAAAATTACGACGATTTTCTCGTAAAAATTTACAGTATTTTATGTATTATTTTTCCGGGGAACCACCGTAATTTTTACAAGAAAATTCTCGCACTGTATATGTACGACACCCAAGAGCGCGATACTTTATACTTTTCTCATAGAGCGATGCGGCTCGAATTTCTTTTTCCTTTTTCTCTTATTTAATTAAAGAGACCCAGTCGAGGGTCTCAAGCGGATATTTTTTTTCTTCGCCGAGATACGGTAGGATACTAGAATGTTTTACCCAGTAAATTGAAGGCCGCGAGATGAGTTCGTATCGGGGCTATTACTGTGTGCACCGAGAAGTGGCCGATAATTGGCCGCAATATTAAAAAGCAGCGGAAAAGCTCTTTCGAATTTCTCGATGTGCATAAATCGCGAATGCGAAGTGCGCCCTTCTGCTCGAATGACGTTTAATGCGCCTCCCCCCTGATGCACGGCTTAAGCGAAAGAACGACAAGAGAAAGAGAGAAAAAGAGCTTGCGACCGCAAGCTCGAAACCTACATAAACGCGAGCCGAGAGAAGCGGACAACGAGGGCAAAACATCCGCCTCGTCGGCGAATAAAAAAGCTTGTCGGAGAATGAAAAGCGCTCGGTGTGCACGAGAACAAAAAAAAAAGGGCGAAGCCAGCCTCGAGAGGATAAAATAGTCGGGAGATGCATTAGCGTCGACATAAACAGAGAGCGCGTGGCCTTGAAGCGCCAGCACCCGAAGGGAGGAAAAAAAATCGTCGCGAATAATGCGTGTGGAACGCGGAAGCAGCCGAGCGGTGCGCCGAGCTTTCGACGCGAGTGCATCGCGGGTGGCCAGAGCTTGCGGCGCGCTGCGCTCCGATGCACCTGGACTTCGTCGGGATTGGATATGTATGCGAGCTTTCGGCCGTGGTGGCTGTTTAGACGTGTTCAATGTCAAACTGAATTGGCTATGGATCACTGCACAGTGAGCCGCGGCCATTCGATCCCTCGGGGGTTGGTCTACTTATCTTATACTGTGAAATCCGAGGGATTTGGAGAGAAACTTTTTTTCTAAATTTACTGGAAGAGGATTTGTATTCTATATACTGATTTTGTGATTATAATATGTGATTTTATTACTGATATTTTTAGAGTAATTCGTAAGTATGACTGATAGAACGCGACTGCTGATATTGTACAATTGATGGTTGGAAAGCGCTTATTGCTTTTTACTTGCTCATAATTGTGAGGAGGATTAAAGACTGCAGTAATTAAGATAAACTACCTGATCAATAGAAAAAAGCTCTTTCGTAACATAAAGTCTTTCCGTAACGTAGATAAAAAGAAACATTTGTTTTTATTAAAAATATATATAATATAGTATAACATTTTAGATTGTATGCAAATGGTGTTTTCTATCAAAATTTAAATCTCCAAAATTCAAAATCATTAGCTGATATCCCAACGAATGTGCATTTTAACGTCAAACACAATAAAGAAAATTATTTTGATTTTTTTTTTCAAAAAGTATAAATTAAAAGTTGTAGAATAATCCAAATAAACATGTGAAATAAACTCTAAATATTGTGCAACGTTTATCATGAAATATTTAATTAATTTAAAAATACAGTGACTTGTTATTGATTAAAACCTGATCAATAAAAAATGGAACACCACCATTGCCGGTGAGCTACATTAATTAAATAAATACAACTAATTATCAGCCATCAGTCAAAGTTGAAAATTAATTAAAAATAGAAAAGAAGAAAAGAATTAAAAATACATTTCATCGAAATATTACATCGCAAAGAAAAACGACACAAGAATTTCCTCAATCGCTTAAAAAATCAATACAAAAAAATACGCGTAACAAACCTTTTTCCATGATCACTCGAACGTGTTTATAAAAAAACGAAGAAAATTAATAACAAAATTAATAATTATTTAATCGAAATATTGCATCGCAAGGAAAAATGACACAAAATAAGTAACTCGATCGCGTGCAAAAAAATCAATAAAAAAAAAAAAACAGCATCCAACACATACAGTGCACAACAAACCTTTTTCCATAATCACACGTGTTTATATGAAAATTTAATAAGCAATCATTACGGAGCCGGCGTAATCCTTCTTTAAAGCAGCCCCGTTCATCGACGCGCGTGGAAACGGCTAGAAGCCAGCGTTGGGTGCCTTTCCTCGCCTATAGGCAAAATCAATTCTATCGCCGGCCGCCGAAGCAGCCTTTGATTTATGTACGCGCAGTGCGGCGACGATAAGAGAGCCGTGCGCAGGATAATACAAGCTCGGACCTTCGGGCAGGTGCGCGTTAATTTCACGCTGCAGCGACTGATCCATGCAAATTGCCGCCGAAAGTTGGCGACCGGGTTACCTATTTTTTTTTTTTTTTTTTTTTTTTTTTTAGTCGAATGCAGGTTTGATCGATAGTTTACTTCGATCTTGTAATCATCCGGCAATTTAACTGCTGGTTCCGCAAATCGTTGGTGCGGATTATGAAACGAGGTTTTGTTTAATCATCAAGGAAAATGATGAATTTTAATATTTATGGGGACGGATTATTCTGCGGACTGGCAAAAATATCAGCTCGGACGAATAGACAGTTTTCGATCAATTTAAAAAAAAAAATCAATGTCGATTGATTGACCGATGTTTCCTCCTATTTAATTTGTTAATTTTCTTCTTTTTTTTTAATTGAAATATTTATTATATTTAATCAGATTACTTAGTTTTTTTTTTAAATTTATAAAAGTCTATAAATATCTAAATATATATACATATAATATATTAATATATGACTATATTTTATAAAAATGAATAGTAAGTATATACATATCGGACATGTCGTTTTCGTATTCATTGCATTTTTAGAATTAAATTAAATAATTCGAAATACTAGAGATAATTATAGTCTGCTTTCAATTTTGACAAATAATAGGTATTGCGTATCGAATATTAACATTTTTCAATTAAAAAGTGTCATTAAATTTTCGATAAAATTAATTGTTTCTTTATAATTCAAGAATTAATTCATCAAACTCATTTTGATTTATATTAATTTGATTTAATTAAGTTGCATGCTATTAACGAGCAATCGACGTATTTTCAGATATAGTTGCAGAGCAATAAAGACCTTTATTCGCTAGATTAAAAGTATTTCATAGTAAATCTATATTTATAATTTATAATTGTTTTGCCAAGTTTGGCGCTGGTATAGTTAGTTCGCTCCTTGCATTCCAGATAGCAAAAACTATTTTTTTTCCACGCGTCATTTTTAAACGATCGTTTAAACAATTTATTTCAATAATACAGAAATGCTCAGATTTCTTTAAATTTATTATAGTGATTAAATAAAAAGAAATACTAAGGCCATTGAATTACTTTAAAAAATTTAAATATTTGGCAAATTATTCGAGTTAAAATTAATAATTGATCGAACAATATTCTTTATTACAAATAATAAAAAGTTAAATGAACAATGTAAAATGGAGAAGTACAAATTGTCATTACGTCGAATGCTCGGTAAAATGTTCTAATCTACATTTATCGCTGGTATATAAACTCAAACGACACTTGCTTTCTCTCAGTCTGCGCAATATTTTCTTGTTAATATGACCATTTTTTAAAATGAATTTTTTTAATTATTCTATATTATCGTTTATTAGCTGCTTTTTGTTGGTAGGTGCTGGAAAACGAAATCGTAATATACATGTTTTTAAAGGTGCGTTGTAAAAGGCTTGTGTCTACGAATACCTGACCAATGAATTCATCGTGTTTTATATATTTTTCTACTTTCATGTTCTTATAATTATTAAAACGTATTTATTATAATTAGCTACTCAAGCGGGGACTAAAGGAGGTTGTCGCTTCGAGTTATCGGGTGTGTATAAATAAAATTTATAAGTATTTAAATTTAAACTAACATCTAAATGCGTAGAAATAAAATGTTTTTTTTTTTCAGGACTAGAGTCAAAGAAGAAATTCGTCGCTCAAAAACAAATTTTTAATTTTTACTGTGTAAATGCATTAAAAGATCAAATCAACGACAAAACTACGAAGGAACATATACTAGAAATACAAGATAATTCGAAGAAATTGAACGAAACCAAGAAGGAAACGCAAGAGAGCTGTAAAGATCCAGCGGCCGACAGTGAAAAGTTACAAGCAGAAAAGAAGAACTTTCAGGATGAAATTAGCAGATTAAAGAAAGAATATGTAAAACTTTACTTTCGCGCGGACCGTAAAATATCGAACATGAGAAAATTTGTTAAAAATAAGTGTTCCGATAATACATGTGCAGCAAAGTTGTTGAAACAGTTTCCAAAAGCAAGAGCTTCAGAAATTGATGGCATATTAATGAAAAAAGGGCAACTGCCTATTTATTCATTAATCTAATTCGCAAAGCTATTGGACATGTATTTGATTTCGAATAAACTAAAAATTTGAATTAGAATATTTTATTCGCGAGCACGTCACGGTAGAAATGGAAGGAAATGTCACTTTAGCACTATCACACTAAAATTTTTGTACCAAAATATATTTAAGGACTAAAATTCCAAATAATAAAGAACATCAGAAAATTGATAAAGTATTATAATACTGTTACGGGCAAAATTAATTAAAAATCTAAACTGTATATTATTTTTTTATCGTTTATAGCGTATAAACTCAATCTTTCCTATGCCGTAAACCTTTATCAAAATTTACTTTCAATTGTAACCAAGATAAACTGAAATTGTTTAATTAATATTAACGAAAGTAATAAAATTTTTGTTAAATCCCATTACGTTCTAATTGAAAGATCTACTGCATTACATTTACTCGCAAAAGATTCATTATTTAAATCATAATACTTGTGAATCAAAATTTTCTACCATCTGAAATTGTTTAACCCTAACTACCACAGTGTTTCGTACACAAGTAACACTTTTTAAAAAACAAATCTGTTATATTTTAAAATAATAATATAATCGAGTATATAAAAATAAAGAAAAAAATCAAAACCATTTTTTTCCTTTTTTTGCTATAAAAAAATGTCTCAATTGAAAGATTTCATACTCAGAAAAAAGAAAAGAATTAATAAAATCTGTAAATAACATCCTTCAACGGTTGAATAAATTGATCATCCTTCACTCACCCAAAGCCAAGCACAGACAGGACAGTATAGCCGGTATCCAGGAGGCGAGTGAGGCGGACGACTCGCTGAAGGTCTCCATGACCTCGACGTAGAGGACGCCGTAGGACTTGACGAGGCCCGCCACCCAGAACTGCACGAAGAAGGCGCCGAAGACGATGACCCATCCGTAGCCGGAGTCCAGGGGCTCGAAGTTCCGCCGCCTGTGGCGTCGCCTCGCCCGCCTCGCCTCCTCCTTCTTGCTCTTGCGCTTGCTCTTGCGGCCAGTCGCTCCGGCGCTCCGTTTGCTCAGCTCCCGCGACTTGGCGATCAGCGGCCGAGCCGTCAGCGACGAGATCGTCAGCAGGTTGTCGTTGTCCTCGTCCTCCAGGGTCTCGGGCGGGCTCAGGTGCGGCGGAACGATTGGCGTCGAGGTTGCCGTGGTCTGTACTACCAGCGATGCTGGCCTACGCGTTACACCGAGGGAAAAGTTTAGTAGCAGTTACTAAAAAAGCATCTAACCGCTGCTAAATTTCATAGTGCTATATAGAGGACCAACTATGTAATATAGTTGATTTTATACTAAATTAAATCTGGAATCAATTACTTTAAAAAATGCTATCTTTTACTAAATTTCCAACTATAACTTCGGTCACTAATTAAAATATTGTTTAAGATAATATTACTATATTTTATGAACTAAATGAAATAGTTGACTTTATAATACTTGTCTATTATAGTATGCTTTATTATAGTATATTTCATAAAAAAAATTTAGATTCCGTTACTAAACTCCATTTTACTATACAGACTAGTATGATTTAAATATACGATTTTTCTCGGTATAGATGTTTCGACTATAAATATTTAATTAAATATTTAGTAAAGTAATTTTTAGTTAAATTAAGTAAATATTTCTCTGAAACGAATACATAAAGAGTAAAATTAACTAAATCATTTAGTTAAAATAATATTTAGTAATTTTAACTAAATAGTTAATTACATGAAATATACTGCAGTCGATTCAACTAAATCGTTTAATTCAAAGAACTATAAATTTATTTTCTTGAAACAATGAAATGACTTCAAATCTACATTTATTACTATTAACAAAATTAATTGGTATAAGTAAACTAAACATTTACTAATATAAAATAACTGAAATCGGAATGAACACAGTTTCTAAAAATAAATAAACGTTTATTACAAACAACTAAATATATTATGCATAAAAATCTTTAACGTCAAAATTGATTATGAAGTTAAATTAGTTTACTAACTAGGAAGTGCACAGTAGAATGAAAACTTGAAAACTTATACGTGAACCTAAGAATTAATATAATTTAATTTCGTGAACTCGACGAATCAAAGAGTACTCTTTAAACTTAAATTAACGAAGAACCAACGAAATAAAATAAAAAGTGAACCGCTAATTTCGGTGGTTTCTCGCCAATTTAACTTTAGCCGGTAACGAAGTAAATAAACATTGGTTTAAAAAAAAAGAAAAGAAGAAAAAGAAACTTGAAGCTACGGTTTTCGTAATTCAAAGGCTCGCGTATATAAGCACGCGGGAGCGGTTAAGAAGTCATGAAGGATGTGCGTGCGCGCCGGTCGCTCACTCTCGACGTCAAGTCGCCACGAGAAGCGTGGCCGGCTAATCGAGACACGCGAGGGCAACGACGGGAACGGCAGAGATGCAAAAGGGGGGGAGGGGAGGGAGGAGACCAGCCGAGACCGTCATTAATCCGGGACGCGAATGATTTAACGCCCGTGCGAAATGATGTGCAATCTAAATTTTTTCCAGCGATTATTAACTTGATTGGGAGCGATTTTTTTTATTCGCACTAGCGGGGCTGCCGTAGGCTCACGCGCAGCGCAGGAGGAGTTACTTGTACTATGTATACCCTCTGGTATACCCGGCGAGCTTCGCAGGTCGCGGCGAAAATCGTCGCGGGCAAAAAAAAAAGACACGCGCTCGCCTGCTTTGCCGTGATTGAGCGACGCTCAGCCTCGACGCTTCGCTGACGGCTTCTATAATAAAATGAATGTTTTTTTGTTTAATTTCGAAGAGGATCGATGTTATGGATTAAACGACAAACGACTCGATTATAATCTGAAAATGTGAAATTTTTTGTCAAATATTAATATTGACGTGCGTTACGGAAAAAGTCGTTCGCCTATTCAACGTTCGTGTTACTTTTCACGTATATAATATGCGTGACTATTCAGATTTTCAGATTTGGACGAAATCTCCAATAAATTGTCAGTCGCCGTGTCAATGCAATTTTGTAAATGTTATTAGAATGCTTCCTGCTCTTTAGTCTTTTGTCGATGCACGATCTTAATTTATTCCTCAATCCCCCCCGCTAGTTAAGTAGCAGCAGACACTCGGAACAATCTCGGGCGTGATGGACGAAAAATGCGGGTCCGAAAAGCTCGTCCAGGGCCAGTAATTTTCGGCTTGACGGTCGGAGTCGCCGGGGACGGTGGCAGCAAAGGGCCAGTCGGCGAAAAAGAAAGCGAAATGTCGAGCAAAAGAGAGTCGGGGTCTCACGCGCGCGCGCAAGAGTAGCGTCATTAATCCAAGCCCCCGAATGATTTAGTGTCGTTCAAAGTGATCCTCCTAAACGCAACGAGATCGTAAATAAGTAAAAAGTAAATTAAACCAAACGAAACGGTGAAAAAAAAAAAGCGCGCGGGGGGACCAGAAGCCTGTGCGTGGTCCGGTTCGCCAGGCGAAAGAGCGAAGGAGAGAGAGATTGCATCGCGTGGTCTGGCGGATACCCAAATGCGTCGCCGAAGAACGGGAGGGAGAGGGACGAAGATCGCGGTCAAGGGAAGGGGTAATGATGGATAGGGGCAATTAAGCAAACCGCCCTGCGATCGCTCCCCATCTCCCTCTCCCTGCATCTCTCCCTCCGCTTGTTCTCCCCGCGATGTGCGTGTATTCCTATACACCGAAGTCTGTAGGCTAAGTGGAAAGGAGGAGAGGGAGGGCCCATTCAAAGAGGGTTGAGCATCGACCTCATAGTCGACGCCAACTTAGGCTGGAAAGTACTTGGAGTGGGGAAGTAAACTTGACTTTGGCCATCCACGACTTTGTAATGGCGCATGGGAAGGCGGATATTACAATGGGGTAGGTACAGGTGAGGGCTAATATAGACTGCGTAAATCGTAATAGCTGTTGTGGAATCTGTTTGAATGTACACGCGAGTGCGTACCCATCTCTACTTGAGCTTTCATGGGTAGCGCGGGACTAATAATGGCATTGTGAGCTGCAATCCGACTTGAAACTGCTTTGTGCGCTGCCATTAACATCTGATTAAAAGTAACTGAATTAAACGCAAAATAGTGGCGACAATGAAAGCAAACATCATCTCCGTGAACAGGATAAACCGATCAGTGTTTTAAATTAGTATTGAATTTATTCCTTTCTTCAAATCGGAACATCAACTCCACAATGTAATCCGTTCCTGTGCAAATCATATTGTGCTTCATATTCATCTCTACCACGGCGGCTGTAATTTAACGAAGCGTATCAATCACTTTTGAGAAGCTATTCCAATTTGTACACAAAACCACGAAATTGCATAGTTATTTCCCGGCTATCGCTCTACAAGTCCAAACACGGGGCTCTAATCAAACAAACATCGGGAGCGATTTCATGCTAATTAAAAGGAGTAGACATCGGAAAAGGGAAAAGAAGCCAAGACGAAGGAGAAATCTGAAAAGAGGGCGTAGGCAAGATACGTCAACGGCCGGCGGGACGCCTACCGGCAAAGCGTGTCCGAGGAAGATAGAGCGAGCTCGCGAGAAGCCGTGCCCCGCGTGTCCGCCCGACGGCTGAGATTAGATCACGGGAGTGAGAGGTTCTCCTGCCTTCGAGAAAGCAATCTCCTGAAATTCGAGTCTAAATAGTACACAACGAGGGAGCATCAATTTGATTAGAGATTTCGTATATACGGGGTCCACTTCATCACGTTAATTCGAGGGAATTCCGCTCGACTTTTCCGACCTCCAGAGGCCGGGAGTGCGCGCGGACTCCTTCTTTAACAATGCTCCATCAGTCCGAGGGGGCTCCTGTTTATTTCCCGTCGCAGGCCTCGAAAATGAAGAATGTCGCCCGAGGATTTCTCGGATACGCCGGGCGTCTCGGGTTAATTAGCGCCATTTGTCTTGCGCTGTTAAAGAATCGAATTGAATCTCTTAGTCGAAGGTATAGTAGTTCCTTTACGAGTTCGAAGCGATATGAATGTGGCCTCGTCGATGTAACGCGCGATACAAAAGCCTACATCTGTGATCATTTTTTTTCTCTTATCTGATCTTTTTTGTGAGCCTTAATGAAGAAACGGAAGTTTATGTGTAACGCTTTTAATATAATAACTAAAGCTACTGTTGAATGTTTGGTTCGTAATTCTGTTCAAGTCATTTGTCATAGTTTATTAACCTAGACTCGATGAATTTAATTTAATTTATCAATTTATTTTAATAGAGCATTCGAAGTGTAATAGCTGAAGTGATAAAAAAATCGATGCTAGTTTGAAGCGTTTTTGTGCAATATATACCTATTTTAATTTATTCAAATACAATGGAAGATTCTTATTACAACAAATTACCCGGAAAATAACTGCTTTGATAAGCGATACTTTCTACTAATGATAATTATTTTTTACTTTGTAATTTGACAGGAATGTTTTATCGATAAGCGTCCCTCTATGTTATTTATAAAAGCAAGTGATTACACTTCTCCCATTGAATGAACTACAGAGAGGGGATGTAAAAGCTTTCAGGATTATTAGCGTTTTTCCGTTAAAAATGGCTTGGTATTTTTGAAAGAATACTTTTGTTTTTATTAATCACACAAAGCTCGATTTAGAATGAACTAAATTTGTTAATCCGAAACATCGAACCTTTTACAAAATTAACGGAAACCTACATTTTAGATTGCAGTCATCCTTATAGTATTTATAGTATTACAATAAATAAGCTAATCAGATTTTAGCTGGAACACTGCACCGTCGATCCAATCCATCAAAGATTAACATAAAATAAACGATTTATTCGGCGCTCCCATTAAACAAAGAAAAAAAAAGGTCCGGCAACTTTCGCCCGATCCCAAAGCTCCCTAAATTATTCAGACCCCCGAGCTCCTCGAGACAAAATAACTCGAACGCTGTGCTCACCTTTTGACGCTGATTTTTATTGCATAACCTACGGCCGTTCGGTCAGTCGGTGTCCGCGTCCGCGTCGGATTCTCACCGCAAAGTGCTTCCATAAATCTCCGCGGCCAATCGCGTTTTCGTAGATAAACCGTGAATTTTTTCGAGCGTACGTGTTTTTGCGACTACGCGGAATCGTATAGAATCGGCCGGGCGCAATAGATCACCGAAAAAAGGCCATTTCGCGGCTCTTAAATCTCCCCGGGCGTGCTTATTTCATAATTACCGCGAAGCGCGCGTTTGCCTTTCCGTGGAAAAAAAAAAGAGAGAAAGAGATAAAAGTATCTGGAATCGCGTGAGCTCGTAAATATCTGCGGTGCGCCATCGTAAGCGGGTCGCGCGCGTCGCGATGAAGAACTGCCGCCTCGCGGTGGCGGCATTTCCGGATTTTTGCTGATTTATGCACGGATAATGGGCCTTCGTTCGGCCGCCATTCGAGAGCGTCTTAACGAGTTTTCGGCTGACTCACGGCGCGGCGAACAAGTGAAACGAGGGTCGACGTTTTCTGACCGAACGTTGCGAAAGTCGCGGGGAGAGAGACACGAGAGAGGCCCCCGTCGCCGGGCATTAAGAGGAGCTGCCCGCGTCGTAAAAAAGAAGACGAGAGCCGTCATCGAGGCTCCGATCTTTTATACGCAGATAAGCTGCGGTCACATTAACTTTTACGTCGCGACATTGTTTTGGCCCTGTCGTTTGCACAATTTTACGACGGCCCGCCGAGAGCGTAAGAGACTTCCTCGAATCGATGTTTATTTATAGACTTTAATTGCGCAGGTATCATCAAATTATTATTGTTTCAATTATTTCTCGTGGATTTAATGCACCTTAAAACAGTATTCATTTTTTATTGCTACATAATGTTCGAGGGCTCTCTTGCGTAATGGATTATTAAATTCCTGCAGACTTTATCTTTTTAATATTAAATAATATTGCAAGCGATTAATTTATCACTTTCATTGTGTAATTGTGTTAATTTTCCATTAAGGAGGTAAAAACGACTTTCATCAAGTATAATATTGCATAAAGTGGCCTTTTTCTTAAAATTCAAACAAAGAGTTTTTTAACAATCCGCCGTGCGTCCTTAATAACTAACAATAAAATAAATAAACGCAAACTTGATTACAGCCACTTTTTCCTTCGTCTTCGTCATGGTAAATGCCCATTGGGTTAATCCAGTCCTCGTCGTTTCCTCTCGGCAGTATTTCATCAGTCGCGTGCAGCGGAATCGGAAAAATTCCAAAGTTCGATAAGCCAGCCTTTATTTCCGTTGAAAAGTGTCTGCCTTTGGGCGGAGACACACGCGAACACAAAATTATTTCAATTGGTACGTCGTTATGCGGGTAATTTTTAGCCGACGACCGGATCTAGCCCCTCGAACGCGAGGACATTAAACAATTTAAGAGAATGGGCCTACTCGGATATCTGGAGAGCGGAGGCCTCTTTCAGATTAGAACGACGCGACGCGAGGCGTGGAAAAAAGGAATCATCGCGTTTTTATTGTTGGCGTTCTATGAAGCTCTTAAAAAAAAAAAAAAAAAAAAAAGAATAAAAGGCACAGTGGTTAGAGGTGACTTTACGCGCGGCAGTAAAATATTAGGGGCAATAAACACGTGAAAGCTGTTTAAAAAAGCATTTAAGGCTGGCAAAGTTGCCGTTTCGGTCGACGAGCAATTACAATGATTAACTTTCTGAGAATATTTTTTAATTCCGACCATGATTTTAACGTTATTTCACGGTGTAGAATTATGCAAACTAGCTATTTTTTAATTGAATATACACAATATTATTATTTTATTGAATATTTTCGCTAACCACATCTCGAACCACATTGAAATAATTGTAACAAAATTCAATTTAAATATTAAAATTTAATTCTCGTAAATTTTCATATTGCGCAAATAAAAGAAAATACGTTTATCGAATTTAAATCCAATAAGAAAAAATATATAAACGCGACGAAAATGACATTGGCTAGTGCAGTGCCCGCTGACTCCACAGTCTAAAGCGATAATGACAGGAAAACCGAGAAAGAAAAATCCCCCGCACCCCCTGAACGCGCGCGCATTTCAATATCGGTCCACAGCGGCGGCGGTCATTATTTTGCGGTCGCCAGTCCGCGGTTTTCTTCGATATTCGCGTGGGCGCACCGTCGGAGGCAGGCAGCCAACGCGCCCGGAAAATAAAGGAGAGGATGCGTCGTAAGCGATTTCGCCGACAATACGAGCGATCGAACTGCCGGCTTTTCTAGCCGGTCGCCGGTGCCGCATAAGGTGAGAACGGACGGCGAGGCCAAGGTGAAGTTCATTTTAGCTAACCGCCGGCGCGACCACTGCTTTAATGACTTTTACCAAGGAGCAAGGCAGAGGGGGAGATAAATAAAGTGCGCGCTCGGGAGAGCGTCGTGTATACCGGGGGGCGCCCCCCCCCCTGCCCCCTCGACTCCTTCGGGCTCCGCGAGCGCGCGCGCACGGTATAATTGCTTTTATGGTATCTGGGATTATTGCGTCGAATGAAGTCGTGCGCTACTTTACTACTATGCCCGATCGACTTTTTGCTTCCTTCGCCTCTCTCTCTACGTGCTCCTTCCAGGAGTCGTTATGCGGCCAGTCGTTGCCTCAAATATTATCGTTACTGTTACGCTTTATTCGCACTTCCAACGGCGATTTTCTGATATTTCTACGATCGAAAGAGAGTAATGTTTTATGGTTCTTCGCTGTATTGAAGCAGTAAGATTTGTTCGATATTCGAGGCAAAAAAAGCACAAGTTTAAATTCTTATTGTGACACGTACATAAGTATGCTGATAGATTTTTTTATTTCAAATTAGAGTAAAACTCGCGGTGCAAATTACTTAAAAAATGTAATCGTGAGTCGGTTTTCATGCAGTGGACATTTTTATGTGAAAGTAACTTTTGACTCTACTATGCCATCTTTGGCGAAGTGTTGCATTTTTTACAAGAAAATCTCTATAATTTATTCAGGAAGCTTCACTACATTAAAAATTGCCATGTAGTCTTTACTAAAGCAAGGACGAAAAATAAAAAAGAATGGTATAATTACTAGCAAATTTTACTAGTATGCGTAGCAAAATTTAATATAAATCATGAAATTTAATTTAAATATTTTTAAATTCATCAGCCAGTATAATAATTTTTTTTTATTTTATAAGTTTGTTCTTACTTTAGTAAATACTACGTAGTAATTTTAAATGCAAACATTTTCTGCGTGTGTAATTTTTTGCGTGCTTTTCTTGTAAAAATTACACAGCCGCAATCAACAGTCCAAGTTTCGGGTAAACATTACATGGATATTTCTGCAAAAATTTCAAGTGCTTGCAAAACCTCTCGATTGCGTTTTTCCACGTAATTTTTACAGAGTGCGTCACTGTAATTTTTACGAAGAAACATTTCTCAGGCTATACTCGCGTAAATGCATTTATTCTGTCGAATCCCGATCGAGCAATGATCGAACGCACTCCGCGAGATACACGCAATCTGCGTAAGTCACCGTAGGCGACTTTCGCAGCAGTAGCTTTCACACGCGCCTGCGCGCCGCAGCGGCTCGAAAATTAATTCGGCCAATATCGCGATATCGCGTAACAACGGGCTCGTGAATCAATGAAAACTCGCTCGCTGCATTGCAATCCTT
Organism: Sycophila texana; assembly: GCA_035582955.1. Taxonomy (NCBI): domain Eukaryota; kingdom Metazoa; phylum Arthropoda; class Insecta; order Hymenoptera; family Eurytomidae; genus Sycophila; species Sycophila texana. Next base: position 961,416 of record JAWWEN010000048.1, read on the forward strand.
TCGAGGCCGGTATCTCCGAGGTATCGCTTCCCTCGGAAACTCGAGCCCCCGAACCGAGAGGAATCGCTTAATAATCTCCATCGCGTCCCGCGCCCTTCCCATTAATAAAAAGAGCCGCGCGAGGCTGCATCTCTTCGCGAGGTATTTTTCGCGGGTATAAAGGAAAGAAGAAGAGAAGGAAGGAGGCGCAAAAAAAAAAAGATGGAGGAAAGAAGGAAGAAACGTCCGGCTCCCATTAAATTTCACGCTCAAGTGTCATGCGGGCCACATGCGCTCGAGGCGCGCGCGCCTGCACTTGGCCGTCTCGATTACAATCGGCCATCGCGCACAATGAAGCGGAGCGACGGACTCGGGAGAAGCGTGTACCGAGGGCCCATTAAACGTTCGACTGATCGGCCAACTTCGATTAGCTCGAGCAAGAGCCGGTCAAAGTGAGGTGGGGAGGAGGAGGTGGGGGGGGGGGGGGTCGAGCGGCGCGGATATTGCACCTCGGCGCGAGCGCCAAGCGCCGCGAATTATAAGGCTCTTTTATCATACGCCGGAGCCCAGCTCGCCAGCCGAGTTTTTCCCCCGACGAGCTTGTGCGGAATTTTTTATTTTGGCCAGTGCGCGCGATGATCGGCACCGAGATTCCGAACTTTTTTCACGTGAATTTCGATTCATCGATAAAAAAAAAACGAAGGAGAGGATGATAGTTTCGGGAATAAATTAAAAAACAAAATATTCGGAGGTTCTTTATCTTTGGATTATTATCGCAAATGCAATTACCTATTTAAAAGGGTTTTTTTTTTCTTTGTTAATTATCGGCTTTCTATTCAAGCACTTTGATTATGAAGACTCGATGCGCGATTACAATTTAAATGTTTTTATGCATCTCAAATTACAGACTTTGTATAGCTAAATAAATTGTAAGTACATCTGCATTCATTTTCGCTCTTCTTTTTTGTCTTTTATTGAAAATCTGCACTCATTCTCGTTAATTGCAGAAAGCGCTAATGATCGCATATCGCGCTAATTAATTGCTGTTCGCACTTCATTTTACATATTCAAATCTACTTCTATTCGTCTGGAGTATTTACGTATCTGGTTTGCAAGCGTTTAATGCTATTCTCGTAATCAAAGCACTGCACTACCAGAGTTTTTTTTCCTCAAATTTCGGGATAGTTATGGCGAACCTTGTTTTTGTAATAGAATTCTAGGAAACTTCGCGGATTCGAAGAGTAAATATTAAATTTGTTAGTGAAATCTGTTTCCGCGTTCAAAATTAACTTCATTTCCACGCTTAAAAACTTTAGCGGTTTAAATTTCTGCCGGTAATTTTGAGCCAGTGCGCTCTTTTTTATACGGTATATCCAGTTCCAAGCAAATTAAAATTATTTATCCTGCAACGCAAATGAAATCCGATATTGAATTAAAAAAGAAAAAGAAGAAAGAAGCGCGCAACACTTTCAGACTAGTATTTCTTTATTAATCGAGAGAGGCGCACAATTATCTCGTTTAAAGGGCTCCATAGTAAAGGAAAAATCAACAATGAAAAATTTTCAATAAGCTCGTCGTTTATACTTTTTTTTTTTAATATTACTCGCGAATGGGCGCACCGTTAAGCCGTTCCGCTCTTTATTACGCTGCGCCGCTAGTTGCTCTCTCTCTTTCTCGGTTCGTTCCTTTAAATCCTTCTATCTCGTTCACGTGGGCGTTTTCTCGCATTCTATACACCGAGCTAAATCCTACTCGTGTGTGGACCTCGCGTCGTGGAGTCAACACGCGAGAAAGAAAGGATGAAAAGAGGAGGAGGGAGAGAGAGGGCATATAGGAACAGAAAGAGAGATTTATTGTGCCCGTGACAATGGTAAACAAATACGCATAATTCGTAATACCATTCATTGAAATAAAGATACGGGAAATAATGGAGGCAGAGCTTTGATTAATTGCGCGCCATTGTTTGTTATTACAGGTCCGAGGTTAAAAGTGAAATCGAGCCGCGGATCGCTGTTCGCTGCTTATGCGCGTCGAGTGTGTTATTGCTAAAAATATTTAGGTTACTGTCAGTGGATTAAGATGTAATTCTCATGTTCTATCATAATCAATGCTATTACTGCGTATATTGCATGCAAATAAACAGGTTGTTCAATTATACCGATCGAAGACCTTGAGTTGAAAGATTGCAATATTTAGAAAAACACTTCCACTATACAAAAGTAAAAAGATATAGAAAGTAAAGCGTATTGTTGAACAGTGAGCTTATCTTTTTTATCAAAACTTGTAAAAAATTAGTCGAAATTAATGGACAAACTGTAAACACACCCTGATCAAATAATCAAATAATTAATCTTAACGCGTTTCTTATTTATACACTCAATATTCAATCGTTTTTTCCTTAACAATTAATATTTTTTTCATTCATATATGTGGGATTCTACGGAAATAGACAAACAACTGGGGTATTAAAAATAAAAAAAAAAAAATTTGAAAGCACACC
>JAWWEN010000048.1:963994-975424 GCA_035582955.1 Sycophila texana
AATACCATAGACTGTACTCTGAATTTTTTTAAAGAGATTCTACACAAAAAGGTTTAACCCACCGAGCCTCCTTAAAGACATTGCTAAATCGAAATTCAATTCGAGAAGTAACTACGAGTTAGTACTGACTGCTTCAGTGTATACAGATTATTTTAATTTCAATTTTTTCTGTCACTATATTAAACATAAAGTATAAACCGTAATGTTCAATTTAGTTACTACTACTTGTTAGTTAAGCAGAACTTGTTTATTAAGTTAGTTTCAAAACTTTCTGTTAATTTACGATCACGAATGTCCACATTCACTGTGCACCTTTCCTTCAACGATTGTATCGCACGCAAAACGTGGACTTAATGAACAGGTTCGAATTCAGCGTAGCGTGAATCATTCTGTGAGTCATGATATGGATTATTAAGCTTGATAGACAAGTAGATGTCGCAAAGTTGTATTTCCTTTACAATAAACTGTTATTTAAAAAAATACATATATTAATTCTTAAGCAATTGTACAAATATATTTATGTTTCTCTGCAGCTTTAGTTACACTAGTAATAATTCTACATTCACAATACAATGTGACTACAAATAGATAATATAATATAGATAATAATCAATTTATAAAAATAAAATAGAAATAAGAAAGGAATCACAGTCGACTGTAGATATAACACACTTCGTTCGATTGAAAAGCCACTAATTAGTGTTTGTCGGCTAACGAAGTGTATACCTTTCGAGAGCGAGTCGATACATCCCCGGCGTTTTTTCCAGCCGACTCGTCTATGCCCACCCGGTACGCAGGTACAATTTGCATGAAAAATTGAAATTGACACTCTACGCGCATGTACCACCACCTCGCGCCTTACCAATCAATCAAGGCCGGGGCGAACGCGTCTGGGAATTAATTCGCGCCTCTCCCTCTGCTCCTCTTTCTCATTCGGGCGTCGCGCGCGCACACTCCGAATTCGTTTTAATAACGCCAGCATCCTTGGGCTCGAGAACGAGTCGAGCGAGGAGAACAAAAAAAAAAAAATACGCAGGCAGGGAGAGGAAGAGGGAAGCATGCGAAAGAAAGGCGAAACCTGATCGACCACTTTCGCGCGTCGCGGGGCGTTTCCCACTTCCTGCAGCGAGCAGCCCGCCGGGGAAGAGTCGCGGTAAGAAGTTCGGCTCGTGTGGGTGCGGGAAGCGATCTTAGACGATCGTCGTGCGTCTGCAGGGATGATCGGGGAGCGGGGGGAGCGAAAAAACCAGCGGGACGGTGATCTTTCATTCGAAGGGTTGGTTTTCTGCGGAGGAGCTATATACATACCTATTCCCGCGGATGCGTTGGAGGCTAGCCTTTCACGTTGAATTTATCACCGTCGTATATAATACTGAGGAAAAAAGAGAGGAGGGGGTTGCGGAGCTTGTTTCCTACTTCTGGGAATACTTCAATTGGCAGTTAGCATGTATAAATAATTAATTCAACAAATTGAGGGCTTATAACACACCCGGTGGTATTCAGATGTTTTTTTTTTTAGTTGTGGTGTCTCGCGACGACCGCGATTATTTTTTTCTTCTTATTTTTTTTTTGGAAGTAGTCTCATAATTTATGTTACGTGCCTGGCGTGACATTGAATTTTATTCGATAAAAATTTGACTCGTAATTTCTTAAATTTACAGCCCCACTTTCGCATTTTTATTCTCTACTTTATATTAATAATTTCATGCGAAAAAGATGTTTACCTTGCCCGATCAATTCCAATTTGCATTTCTATAGGAAACTTCGTGCGAGGAGAAAAATGAAGTCACGCAGAAATTGCGCTTTTACCAGCCTGCATTATCTGCGACGCACGAATAATTTTCAATTAAATTACTTTGTTATTAGCGTATGATAATGTAAACTTTTTATTCGAATAAAAAATAACACTTATACACCTCTTTTTGCTCCGTAAAAAAAAACCAAAGCAAGGTTATCTCGAGCGCTTAATTAATAGCGTTTTATAAATATTCGCGTGAATGAAAAATTTGGCTTAATTTATACCAATATAAAATACTCACGTATTTACAATTAAAATTAATTAATTTTCTTATCTCTTACCCCGAAACCGGAACGGAAATCTACTTTTAGAATAAAATAAGGTGGGGAATAAAGAACAATTGGAGCATCAATAGAAGGGCAACCCGACGATTGTATCCCATAGATTAGAAAATGCTCCGCGAAAATTCCAGCCGCGCAAACTTCTCGATCGTTCCTCAGTTTTCGAGCTTGTAAAACTTTATCAACTGCAATTTTATCGCGAGTTAAGCGAACCTCAACTTCCGCAACAATCTCGGAGCAAAGAGCAAAGCCAACGAGTGGTCGAGTTGAAAAAAAAGGCGCACTAACGCACTCGCTCCCTTCTCTGCATCTCGCGCGAGGGGGAGACCAGCGTAGCGCGACCTACTTCGCTATTGACTTTTAATAGACGAGCGAGCGCGACTTTGCTCACCGGGGCGGAAAAACGCTATATATACATATACATATATATATCGATCAAGCTGCGGGCCGACGGCCGTGCGACTTTTCGCGCGATTTATCGCGCCATTATGTGACCGGTAGCCCTCCTCCTCTCCTCCTCCGCGCGCGGAGAGATCGTCGTCGCAGTGGCCGCGTAACGCCGAAGGGGATGAGAGCGCTGGAGAATTGCGGTGAGCGCGCGCGATGTGCGCTTATGTGCGCTTTTGAGGTGCACCGGTTATTTGCGAATTTTGCGCGGTTAGCCGGAAATGGTCACGGTGTTTTAAGTGCCAAGTAGGACGTTTCAGGCGCAAAAGCAGAAATCATCCTCCGTAATCGTTTTTCTCTCTCAGAATGATGAGGTTTCCCTCCAAGCTTCTTCGGAATATTAAACATAATCGAGATGAAAAACGGTTTCAAATCTTAATCGTAAAATAATTATGAAGTATTTTAATGATGTGCATATTTATTGTTTCAGGAAAAATCTGCGAAATTTTTAAATTATTATTCTTATCGACACTTATTAATAAACATCAATATATTTGTTTTAACTTTTATTAAAATTATTCACCGCAGATATATTCAATTCAGAAAAAATCTACTTATACTTATAGTAGTTCGATTTCTTTTAATCTTTTGTTAAATAAAGATTTAAAATTATATAAAAAAACTCATTACATAAACTTCAGCTGTCAGATTCATTAAGAGTTCGATAACGTAGTTACGACTTAAACTAATAAAATAAAAAACTAATAAAATAAAAGAAATATGATTAATTATATTTAATTAAAAAGCGCAAAATAAATTTTAGCCAGACTAAAATACAATACATTTCAATAGTAATCCAGGAACAGAAAACCAATTATAATTGGCCAATCTACTTATATAAAAAAACTTCTTTACTCTACCAGAAGGACATTTAAAATACAACCTTCTTTTTATCAATAGATAATTTCGTAATTCAATACCGCCAAAACATGATTATTTATATTTAATTAAAACGCAAAATTAATTTTAGCCAGACTAAAATACATTACATTTCAATTGTAATCCAGGAAGGGAAAACAAATTACTATTGACTAGTCTGCTATAAAAAAAAAAGCCTTACCATACCAGAAGCACATTTAAAATACAACCTTCTTTTTATCAACAGGTAATTTCGTAATTCAATTCAATACCGCCAAAACATGATTATTTATATTTAATTAAAAACGCAAAATTAATTTTAGCCAGACTAAAATACATTACATTTCAATTGTAATCCATGAACGGACATAACAAATTACTATTGACTAGTCTGCTATAAAAAAAAACTTTACTCTACCAGAAGCACTTTTAAAATATACAACTTTTTTTTTATCAACAGATAATTTCGTAATTCACTACCGTCGAGGACTGCTCCGCCATTGAGCCTAAAATCCAGGCGCGCGAGCGCGCAAATGTGCATTATTCCGCGGGCGCTCGTTCGCTCGCATATCTTGCGTAAAATATCGCGCTCATTTCTCCGGCGCGGGACAGACGTATATAGACCGCGCGCGAGGGCGCGAGACGGTGAAATATGTCCCTCGCGCGCGGCGTAAGAAATTCCGTAAAGCCGCTAATGCTCGGCCTGGGCGAGCGAGGCCCGCAGCTGTCGAACGAGTGGGCTCGATGGCGCGCATATGGCCCGACGGATGCCGATCGATTTTTGTCGACGGGACCTTCTCGGGGCGAGTACACGAAAAAAAAAAAAAAAAAACGCTGGGGCGCGCTCTGCAGCTCTCGTAACGGCTTTCATGGAAATTGCGTTAAAATGTTAAAGAGGGCCATTGTCGCGGGCCCCGACCGCCGGGGGGGAGGCACCGAAATAAAAGGAACCGCCGACGTCTACTCCTGCGTTTTCAAAATTACGGGCTCGCCGACGCCGCCGTAAGTGATTTTATTATGTGCAACTTTCGGCGTCGCGCGGTCGGAATTTAGATCGCGCCCGCGTTGGGTATATAATGAAAGCATAATTCTCGGTTGTGTGCTTTTGCAGGCGCATGCGCGAGGGGAGCGCGGAGAGAATTATCGCGCGAGTGTCCAAATATCGTTAAAGCAGAAAGGTCGGATCGTTACGAGATCGTAAAAATCTACGATGGCTAAGGGGTATCCTGATTAAATTTTAGGTCAATGTGAATCGCATCGGTGTCTACTCTGGCTATTGTGCCGATGAAACGATAAAGTACTTGTCGCGCGGTGCAGTTACAGCTTTATTATCGCTGCCTCAGCAATAAATTGTAGTCCCGCGATAAAAATATGCTGATTGTCAATAAAAAAGTGCAGAACGAGCTTTAAATTTATGACTAGAGGCGAAAATATACTTTCTACCGTTTAATAGGGTGTATACACCCCTCTTTACCGTTTACAAACATAAACAGATGTAAGCAACTCGGTTACAGTGCGTCGTCTTCATAAATAATGCGAATCGAAAAGCGCGAACGCCTCCGCGCGCTCGGGGGCGCGCAAACGTAAATTCTCCATTCATATTTAAATCCGTCACGTTTCGCGGCAAAATTTTGAGTCCGAAGTGTCGCTTCATTCTCTCCTCGCTGCTTCATTGTGCGCCGGGCCGACGAAGATGCCGAGGGGGGAAGAGGACTTATAACCGTTTGGAACTCGGAGCGAGCGACGAGGGTCGCACCGACCAAAGAAGTGTCTTCGTTAGACGTACTTTTTCTCTCAGAAGCCAGTGAACCCGCATTCAGACTTGACTTCCCCCCCTTTGTCGAGCGCCTTCGTGTGAAAGTCTTTTCCCGCTTATTAACCGAGAAGGAAAGTGCGTGCAACTTTGCCAAACTGTTTTTTTTTTATTATTATCTACCTCTTAAATCATGGAGATTTATGAACATTATCTTGAAATTGAAAGTTCCAGTTTCACTACTAAATTGTTTTTTTTTACAATGATAAAATGAACATTTTTTTAATAATTGTAATCTTACCTTACGTAGAATGTAATTTCTCTACTGTCTAAATTTAGGCATATGTTAAATTAGTTTAGAATGCCTGAATAGCAGCATATCTTACGTGAAAATCACTTTGCTCTTGTTACTTTTTTCATATTCGATTAATTAAATTTTTATATTTAGATTTACAGTAATTTATTTTTACTACTAGTAAAATCAATTACGCTGTACGCTCAATTGACCTATACTTTATATTCTTACGTCTTAACTAAATAGTATTATTCCAATACACTAAGAAAAAATTCTAGTAAAAATTACTATCCTGTCTAGAAAAATGGCCACAGACTGTAATGTAGTGGAAAAATTACCATCTTGTTTTGTAAAGTTTACTAGAATTATTGGAAATTTTATCATAATTCTAGTGAAATGTATAATATTTTCTAGTAAAATTTATAATACAGGATGTTCATTTTTCCACTACATGACAGTCTGTCTGTTGCCACTTTTCTAGACAGGATAGTAATTTTTACTAGAATTTTTTCTCAGTGTACTGTCCAATAAAATTTGTTATTTTTATCTGAGAGTCTAGCCTGTGGTCGCATTCCAAAGCAGATAGTAATTTTCAAACTAATTTTTTCCTCAATCTAAAAACATTAAATTCACATTATAAATGCTCCAATACATCCAGCCGTCACTCTTTTACAAGAGGAACATTAGAACCAAAATTCACCATTCATTTCTGGTTTCAGTACCCAGTATACAGAGTGTATATAAAGACGAAGGGACACCCCCCAGGCTCGAGGCGTTAAAAGAGACGCATCTCGGGGAAAAAAAGTTTTCGTGCTGCTGTACTGCGTATACGGGCATCCTCGTCCCCCCGGGCATTCGACATTTCGCGCGTAGCACTAAATAAGGCGTTGCGGCATTGTGCGAGAGTGCGCGACTTCTGGGCACCCGTCGCGCGACGTCTCCTTTCCCCCCGGCGCCTTCCAGGTACGCGGACCTTGGATGTAGGCACATGGGAACCGGGGACCGGAGAGGCGAGTGCGCTCGCGCGTTTTTTAAACTGTCCGAGCGTCCGTGATTCGGGGGGCCCATTCGCGCCACGGGAAGCGGGCGCGATCGGCCGTGAACTTTTTACGAAGGCGCAGGGTTCGCAGGGATCCCGCGCGCCGACACCTCCGCCATTGAGAGCGAAAGAGCGTGAGGCTCGTCGAGGGGAGAGACGCGCTTATTTTCTTCACCTCCTCGCCTCCGTCACTTTGCAAGCGCCTACCTGACACCTGCGAGCTTCTACATAAACAGAAAGGTTTTAAGTTACGCGCTCGCGCCAACGCCTGGCCGCCTCTGCGGACCTTTTATTTTTAATTTTTTTTTTTCTCTTTTCCTCTCGAGTCCAATTCAGTTTTATAGATCCAATATTCTCGGCCTGCTTCAAGCTGACGTGTTTCTATTTATTTCATTCAGGGAAATAGAACTGCAGCGAATTTTTGTAAGTAAAATTAATAGGTTCACTGAGAAAAATTGGTTTAGAATAATTACTAATTCTTTGGTAACAGCTCGAACTACTCGTTCTAGGGATAATTTTTACTAAATTCCTAGTAATTTTTGCTAAGTGTTTTGTAATATTTCATATACCGATGTACCAATAATTAATAAAAAATTGTAATTTTTCGTAATGGCAGAACAGAAATTATTAAAAATAATATCAATTTTCCGTAAGAGATGAAGTAGGTCGCCTCATTAATAGGAAAATAGTTATTTTTCTAAACCTATACAGTATCGGCATAGTGAATTATAATCGATTAAAAATAAATAGTGAAATCTTCTACGGATGTACAATCAACTGCTTTGCAAATATTAATAATTAAAATACCTTTTTATGAGAATTAAAAAATCAACACATGATCAAGCAGAGGTCGCCTCATTAATAGTAAAAAAGTGATTTTTCTAAACCAACTTTTCTCAGTGTAAGTACAGTGAATTATAATAAATTAAAAAATGAACAGTGAAATTTTCTACGGAGGTACAATTAACCACTTTGCAAACATTAATAATTAAAATGCTTTTTTGTAAGAATTAAAAAATCACAAGAGAAGGAGGGTTCGTACAAATTTCTCCTCTCGCATAGGCACCGAAATTGAGTATTTTCTGGAAAGTTATTACCGCAAGAATTTACCCGACACTTGCGATAACGCTTATTATTTCACAATAAAGAGGAGTTAGTTCGCGTGGCAGCTGAATTTCCCATTTCCATTTCTCCGTAGAAATAAAAATCTGCGCCCATAAATTTAGCCTTATCCCGAGACCCGGCGGCTTCATCACGCCCGCGTGGAACATAAAAATTTTTCTCAAATCTCGCGCCGGAGCTTTCTCCACGACCGGTACCTACGCGAGAATATGACACCGAGAGCTCTTCCCCCCTACAGCTTCCACACTCGCACTCCGCTGGCTGGGAATTTCGAGATGTTGGGCAACAAATTTTCACGGGCGGGAGGAGGCGGTCGTTAAATCGCCCGTAAAAAGTGGGGTATTCACGATTAAATATGCCCCGGGGACTAGTTATAAGTAAATTCGTTTTTTTTCTCTCTCTCTCCTTCTCTCCGTCGCGCCACCGACTAGACGCGTTATAAACGCGAAGCCGCGCGCCAGTCGCTAAAGGAGTCTCTTTTATAACCGAGCGACGTCTCTATCTGTCTCTTTAAATTTTTCCACTGCCTAAGTAGTCTAACCCGCCCCGGCATCCGCTGGAGCCGAGACTGAGCGTGAAATTATTGATGAGATTCCCTGCTCGCTTCGGCGTCGTAAAATATTTTGTAAACTGTTACAATGAGAGTAACCTGTTTTTTTAAACATCCACGTATCTGACGCTGCAAGTATTACGTGAACTCGCTATATCTGGAATGCTTTTAGACAAAGCTACTCGTTGGTAGTTTAAATTTGTAAAAACTGACGGATCGAGTCCGGATTTATATGTAAATTATCTACTGTGAAAGGTTTCCATCAAAAAAGCGTCTATATGAAACCAATTTCTATTTTTGTTTTGATCGGTAATGTGCTTAATGTGATTAAGCGATTAATATTGTGCTTCTATTTTTAAATGCAGCTGCATCGACTTGCGGTCATACCTGAAAGTAGAATAATTATCTATTTTTTTTTTTTTTCGATTCTATGCAATTTAATGTGGGAGTCTGCTTTTGAATACATACACGATCCGTCACATTGAAAAATAAATTTGCATGACGGACTTACATTTAGAAAATAAACGTAAAATAAAACAAACAATTTTCTGAAATAAAATTTCTTTCCGATCAATGGCAGCATTAAAACGTCTGACTGGGAGTATCAAACGCAAGCCTTTGGTATATATATCTATTAAAAATATCAAAATTGCTCCATCAGAAGTATACTTCCATCGATAAAAGAAAATGATTTCTAAGGCTTCTCCATGATCATTTGATTTATGTAAGAGTGTCAACCAGTTACCAGAGGCAATAAAGCCCAGACCCGTTTGCACTCCTCGATGGAGATCATTCATTTTTACGAAGAGATACGAGCTTATGCGCGCGACGACTCGCACAGCTTATTAGCCCTCGTTAACGGACGACTGCGACTCCCCCCCCCCCTCCTCTTCCCATCTCCGGAGGGTCCCGGTCGCTCATTCAAATTCATTCCTTTGTTGTGAGCTCAGAAGAGAGACACCATCAGGGGGGAAGATGCTCATCTCGCCGGGCGACAATTAAGATCATGCGCGAGTTTAGATACTTATCGGCGGAATTACAGCTGTGCGTCAGACCAGCGTGACGCTGCTGCGGGTCGACGATCGCGACACGCGCGACCGACGGATTCACGGCGGACCCGTAAGTAGCCTCCAGAGAGTAAACTCGTCGATATCACTTTATATCCAGAAGACTGCGGAGATCGAAATCGAGCCGCGGATCAACAGTTTTTCTCTATATTTTTATAGGGAGATCGAAATCTAAAAGCCTGTCTAGATTTTCTCCGATAAGGCAGATTAAATTGGCATTTAATTTACATTTATCTATGGCAATTAAGACTCCTAAAAACGAATAGACCAAATCGTGTGTTCTATGTGCGATTTACAGTGGGAAAGCTTTTCCTGGTAAACCGATCAAAGAAAAAGGATTTCGATTGGGCACGACTCGAGAAGTGTTATTGAAAATGATTTAAATTGATTTTCGATAAAGTCAATTTCGACTGCACCCGCGACAATAAAATTGAGAAAAGTGCCCTTACGTTTTAAATTGATCCGATGTAGTGCGCGATCGCGCTTTATTTTTTTATCCGACGGGTTTGTTGCACGTTCGGCTCGCACAAATGAATTTCGACCAGCACATACGGCCGTTCGTCATCCAAGCGCCTTACTGTCCCTTTCGGAGAGAAAGCATATCGCGTGATTGCGCTCAAGCGAGCGCGCCAGCGGCGACGAGTTAAAATATTTTGTCGTCGTAACGCAGGAGGGGCGCGCGAGTAGACGAGCTGAAATTCCATCAGCTGGATATTAAACTCGATTGATATTTATAGCGGAATAATGGGTTTCCCTCGCTACGCTCCGTAAACCGCGAATTGACATTGTTGTTAAACCGCACCGATTGTCGCCGCGTCTAACTTTTTTTTTTTTGCGCGCGGACAGAGTGCGCCTCGGTTCATTTTTCATGAGAAAAATGACAGCGCTCACGATGTTATCGTCATGAGTTATGACATTTTTTTCCTACTCCGCGCAGTCGCATGAAGAGGCCAATTCATTTTTTAGCAGGCAAATATTGTCAGCTAATAATTAATGCAAGCGACGTTTATCATCGTTTCGAAGCGAAGATAAAACGCGATGAGCAATTTATTGCTTGACAAGCTCGGCGTCTTATTTAGAGCGATATAAATTATTTTTTTTTTTTAATTTCCACTGAACATCCGGTATTTCATCCGGCTGCCTGATGCGCGTGATTCTAAATAATTTAAATACGATTTCTGGAAGTGGTATTACAAAAAAAAAAAAAAAAGTAGAAAGGAATAATTAAGTGTACTCGGGAACGTTAAGCCCTGTAACTAAAATAAATTAGTGATCTCAGATTTCGTGAAAGTAATGAACGGGACCCTCACAAATTCCAAAAGCTCGGTAATACGAAAATTTTATTGCGCCTTCGCGGCGGTGGTATTACGGATTTCCTCGAAAACGCAATAAAGCCGAGGCGAGGCGTTATCTTTCACTTTCTGGTAGCGTCCGACGCGTGTAATCGAGGCTGTAAGGCGACGAGACGCGAAAAAAAAAGACGCGAGACAAGCTTGGAACACGCTTTTTTCCCCCAAAAAAGGCGAGCCTTTTTTTCACGTCCAGCGGCGCGACCACATGTCTCCCCGAAGACACCCTAAAGCGTCATTAGTATCACATTTCCCGGATCCCCGAAGACAGAAATGCGATTTGTAGTTGACAAATTCATTCCTCCTTTCCTTTTTCCTCCCTGCGGCGGTCCTCATGGGCACCGTCGGCCCGGTTAATGGAGGGCGCTCGGTGGCAGCAGTCGCAGAAGAAGAGAGAGAGAGAGGGAATAGAAGGCGACGGGCAAAAGTCAACGGGTACACTTTTTTTTTAAAGATCAACGCGCGGGGATATGAACGGGACGAAAATAGTCCGAGCGAGCTCTGCGCCGGAAGTTATATACCCCGCGTTGTCCTCGCGCCGAGCTCGTAGGCTGGATGTCGCGACGCTGCAGGCTGCAGGGTCTGATTATAAAGACACTCTTTCGAATCGAGCGCAAGGCTATTCTCGGAAATTTTATAATCATTGCTGTGAGTCGTGTTCTGCTTTTGCGCGTGAATAGCCCATTATCAGGCGGAGATTGCAGAGCAAATATAGGATCACGAGGTAATTTAAATATGTAAATAAAAAAGAAGTTACGTGCCTTCGCGCGTGCAAAAAAAAATATATATATATATATACACCGAAAAAAATAAAAAGTAGTTCTTACTGTTTGCACAGTAGATTTAACTGTAAAATTGGAAGTAAATTTAA
>JAWWEN010000048.1:975524-999234 GCA_035582955.1 Sycophila texana
GGTTGGGAAGTAAACTGTTATTTCTACTGTACAAAATGTTAATTTTACTGATTTTGCAAAGCAGTATCTACTTTTTCCAGTCTAGCAGATATTACTGTTGCGAAACAGTAAGAATTACTTTTTTTTCGGTGTATATATGTTTAACATTCAATTTGATTTTACGACGTTTACAAAGTGTGTAATCATTGTGATTCATTTCAAACAGTATAAAGTTTCGCAGTAAGAGTCGCAAAGTACTCGTAAGCGATGGACTTTTTGAAAGACAAACAGAAAAGTATCGGATAAACCGATTTGGAGTCAATATAATAAAAGTATAACGCACGTAATGGAAGGTAATAATATTTCCCAGGGCGAAGAAAAAAATGTCCCTGGAAAAAGTAATATAAATTTTTCTTGAAGAACACTCGCAAAGTCTTGGGGACGTCTTCATACGTGTTCCGGGGCAAAGCTGAAAATCTTTTATATGAGTTTGTTCTCCGCCGAGATATACACTCGACTCTCAGTCTACGGATTAGCCGGTCGAGTAAAGCGCGGGGGTCGCTTGTAACTCCCCCGAGAACGGAAAGGAGCACCCCGGCAAGTTTTCCTTTTCGGAATCGCGATTCTCGGTATCTTTTTTTTTATCCTCCTCATCCTCTTCCTCCTCCTTTGGTCACACGATGCTATCACTGTGCCTTCTTTTTTACGGGGCAGCGATTCTCAATGACAGTTGTTGACCCACATGCGTATTATAGCGTCTGCGGAAAATTCTCTCGTGCGCGAGATCTTACGTCGCAGAGAGGAGAGATTTTAAACCGCTGAAAGGCCGTCTCTCGTCGTTAATTCAGTTTTTACATTGAGCGAAAAATTATAGAGATTAAGTTTTGCGATTCTTGACGGAGAGAGGTCGGGGTAAATTCTCGACGGGCTTATACCTCTTCTTTTCATTTTGATAAACGATCTTACCTAAAAGAATTTATGTACTCAAAGCTTCTGAAACGTTACCTAAATATATCACGTGTATTTTACTTAAATATAGAAGAATCTTTATTTAGACCGAGCGCGACTAAGTTAACAGGACGGCGCTCTTGTGACTCGTGTTCTACTCATGTCGATTTGTGTTTTCATTTTAAGAACTGCTTTGTTGAGTCAAGTTGCAAAAATAGCTCCATTGATATTGCTCTATTTATATATAGGGAGTACTTTTTTCTTTAAATATGTAACGCAATTGCACGCGAATAAAGAAATTGTTTCTTATTGAATTTAAGAAAGAAGCAGAGGTTATAAATACTCGTGATTTAAAATTAAATACGAAAATAGTGAACTAAGTTAGAATTAGGAATTAATAATTTTTATTTAAACTAATAATGCATGAAAAATCTAAAGAGATCGATGAGCTTTAATTAATACTTATTTAAAAATAATAGTGGTGTTTTGCCTACACAAATATATAAATAAATTATTAAATTAATTAATTCAATGATAATATGCATATACTCTAAAAATACAATAAGTATATCCTTTATATAAATTGAGCGATCGAGATTTCAATCGTTTGTTCGAAAATCTCGAAGTGATTTCGATTTTCGAGAAAAAAAAACATAATTTCAATTCTTTCTCTTTGACATTTTTCAAATCTTGCTTTTCGACGTATTTAAAGTCAATATAACAATAGATAATCAAATGCACATTTCATCACGCTAATTAGTACTTCCTGTGTCGCAATTGCTTTTAAAAAACAAAACGTACTTGTATGAAGGTTCCCGTGGGGAGAGGCAGATCACCATCATAAGATACAATAAAAAAATCTAAATAAATTAAAAAAAAAACGTACAAGAAAAGAAGAATCGCGTCGACGGCATGTAGAATCCGCAGGGTCAATTACATGAGCGCGTGTCTATGACGCGCCGGTGGCTACCGCTGCTTTTCAAGCGTTCGAGCTTTGACGGCCTCGATTCGCTCGCGACACTTTGCTCTTATATTCATCGGTTCATTTGACCGCGTCCGCAGGCGGTTAATTGAGCGTGCTACATTGCATCAAGAAGCCGCGTCCGTCGCACACGCGCTCATCGTCGTGCGTCGGGGAGAGGGAACGATTCAAATGCTGCGCACTGATGAGAGTCAAGGACGCAACCGGAGACTGCCGGGTATCGGCCTTTATTATTGCAGAGCGATGAACCGTTGATAAATCAAGATTATACACTTCATTGTCACTATTGGATCTGATTGACGATGCAAAACCAAAGGGGACCAATAACATTTTTTTTATTTTTATTTTACTTCGTTTCTTTTTTCTATCTCGTTTCTGATAAATTTATACGATGAATAAAAAAAAAAGAGGGCTCTTGTTTTTGCATCGTCCGGCTCTTAATTTGCCGATATAAACTCGGAAATTTACGCGTTTCCCCGCGGTTACTTGCATCGAAGCTGATAGGACGATTGAATGAAGCGCATTGAAATTTTTGTGATTCATTATGAACGCTAATGCTGAATTACTGCCATTATTGGGCGCAACAAAACGAATTCCATTTTTACACCCGCGGAACAGAATGTTACATTTTTCAAAGGGAGCAGGATCCATTCTAGTTTCTTCGTGAAAGGAAGGAAATATGCCTAATGGATGTACGAACACGTCCGCGACGCGTCGTTGGGGAAAAAAAAGTGGGGGACCAAAAAAAAAAAAAATTTGTGGAATTTTTCGGAAAAAGCGCAGACAGCCAGAGAGCCGTTCGCAGGCGCAACTAACCGCACGGCGGGGGGTCCGCCGGCCGAGGTCAACTGCCAGTGGCGCGTAGGTCGACCGTCCCCCTCGAGCGTGCCCCTCGCGACGACGACGACGACTGCCTCTCGCTCGAAATCTTGAGCGCGTCACGTTCCGTAATTCGACGCGCGACGACGACCCCTCGGGGCCCGCCAAGGCTGCACAGGCCGAGATGCGCGCCCCTTCGGCCTTTGTTCCGATCACGCGGAAAGAAGCGGGGGCGCGCACGCTTATATATATACGTATAAATACACGTTTATATATACATGTATATACGTAAAGAGAGAGAGGGCGAGGAAGAAAATCCGAGAGAATGATTAACGCGTCGGGCGCAAAGTGCAAACTGTAAATTGCCGGGCGCGCGAGGTTAAGGACGGAAAATTGCTGTAATCGGAGGCGCCGCCAACTTCGCGCGAGATGGCAAAAGTGCGAGACTCCGGCGTAAGGACGGCTCGGCGGGGCGACGCTGATACTGAGTAACGAGAGGCTAAATGGCTGCTGCCGCCGAGCGGCAGGCTACTTTTCGAAATTTCTCGGCCGAGGACGAGCCGGGGATAACAGACGCCCCGAGATAGCAGTGCGCTCGGACTGCAATTTCTGCCGGTCGCTGAGCTATAGACTTGGCCGCTTTTGACTTTTCCTCCGACTTCGCTACTTCTCGCTTTTTGTTCCGGAGGGGTACTCGCTCTACTATGCCGCGTTGTGATATTTCTATGGAAAGTTTTTGACGGAAGGAATTTCTCTTTTTTTGGGGAGGGGGGAGGAGGGGTATAATCATTGAATTGGATCGGCGGTGCGGGTTTAATTATTATGGAATTGGATAGGTCGGTCGTATACGACGACCGAAAATAAGTTGATAAAGTGGAGTTTATTTTTATAAAAAAAATTCCATTATCTTTTTTTTAATAAAGCACTCGATTTAACGTAAAAAGTGCATAAATCAATTTCAATATCTGTCGTTAAAAATAATATATAGATTTTTATCGATAGTCATCAAGAGATTTCACAATGAGCTGAACTCGTTGAAAAGTATTAACGCAGAAAATAAGTAAATATACTTTACCCCAAAGTTTTAGAATATTAACATTTATCTTGAATTTGAATAATTTAATAAAATAAATAATATTACATTATCCTTTTTTTTTTTTTTTTTAAACTGAATTAAAATACTGGAAAGGAAGATTCATCCGTTCAAAAGTACACCCGACATCCTATACAAAATCCAGTCCACCTGAAATCCCCGGCCATCAAACAGTCCGCTGAAAGTATGCATACAAATGCATAGAATAAAAGGCCAATTGCTACTTCTAATTAAAGGTTCTGCGGGAGCATCCGCAATCGAAAACCACTTCAACCCCTCTCGGCGAAATGAAAAAAAAAAATTGCCCTCCGGTTCGTCAGGCGACCTCAAAGCATCGGCGCGCTCATCGATCGTTTTGCAGCGGCAATTATATGCGTACTGCGCGGACGAATAAGCCCGATGCCAAAGAGAGCTCGTTGAAAGTGACAGAGGAACCTCACCCCCTCCCGCGCGCGCTTCGCTCGAAAAGAGAAGAAAACAGACAGATACAGCGGGCGAAACTTTGATAAACGAGAGAGGCGCGCGCGCGCGAGAGAGCACAAAGCCGTCATTAATTATGTCGTCTCTAGGCGCATTTTTGTAGTGGCGGCGCGTATCGGAGGAGGGCCCACGCTACGTGGCGGCACCCGCAGCGGGCCGCGCTCGTAAACGCCGTGAAATATACGAGCCCGTCGTATTAAATTCGATGCATAATAGCGCGCGGGCAGCCGAGAAAAAAGCTCGCGCTGCATTAAAATAGAGCTATCAACTTTACGCATCGGCGTGCAATCGTTATGGGAAGCATAAATTGCGTTTACTGTGATTTACCCCAAAAGAAGGGGAAAAAAAAACACGGCGTAATAGCTCTGGCGATTGGTCGACAAATTTTTGCGTTGAGATTTTTGTTGTTGTTTTGTTTATTTAGAACTGACGTTAAAATATTCTTCGATTTTCCGGCGTAGTAATGGTATATCGCTAAGCGAATATAAGCGGAGTTTACTGGCTATAACTACTAATTGATAAAGTGTACGAGCTTGGTAATTGAATGCGCCAATTTGGTGCAGTATATGCGAATTTAATGACTGGAGAAAAAGTGACATCTATATACGCTACGAGAAAAAAGAAGGATTTCTCAATTAACGGACGAAAATATAATTGAAATTTATCGAATAAAATGACGAAACAAAACTTTGCAATTATTTGCACTTTCTTTTTATATTTCAGTCTGGCTATAGTCTTAGAACGCGCCGGAGCCACTTTAATTCGTCTGGCTCGCAATAATTGAATCCACATCGGCGAGTTTAAAATAAACCTGTTCGCGACGGTTCTGAAACAATCAGAGAATGAAAGAATTTAAAAATCTTATTCATGGCGACTGGCGAAAGTATAGTAGTCTAAAAAAAAAGCTAGAAAAATTAAAAAAGGATTATCTCCAGGTGGAATCGGGCGCTTAAACTTGACTCGCATGACGCGAGTTTTCGGGTGTAGCCGACCGAAGGAACGAGCGAACGTAGAGGGACGTACACAAGGGAGGGAAGAGGTGCGCACACACAACAGGTCCCGCGCAACGGTTGATTGTTATTGGGTTAAACGCCGGGCTCTGAATATTTCGTACGCGTGAAAAACGCGCTGACTCGACGCGTTTTAGCGCCGAAAAAAAAGAGCCCGGGACTGGTTTTAATTTCACGCGTGCTTCCTCTTTATGTGAGCGAGGTAATGCATTTGCCGTTCGCCGGTTGCCTTTTGCCTCTCGTGGGCGTGTAAAATGCACCTTGAAATTTCGGTACCAAACACTTTAGCCGCCGTGAACCTGTCGGTATGACGCAACGGAAAAATTCGTTTAGAGATGAAACTTTGTGTAGACCCTAACTACATACATTGACTTCTTATTAAGTTAGCTTGATATTAATTACTTCGGTTAATAATCTGCAGTGGTATCGGTTATTTATGAAATTTTTTTACGGACAAGTGGATCTGATCTTCCAGAAGCCGTTCATTATTTTTAAAAATCCCACGAAACAACTTCGTGTTGAAGTAACAAGTAGGATATAAATGCTCGTTTCAAAGAAAAATTACTGTTTATCCAAAATCGATCTTTATACTCGTGAGAAATATATTATTTTGTGAGCAGAGTGACATAAAGTTGTAACGAACATTTAAAAACAAATATTACTAATAATATTCAAGTGTCTTTGTCTACATTACAAAGATATGCAAGAATCTTAAAATATTTATTATTGGACAAATTATTAGAAAAGGAAAACCTCTAAAATACCTACATTATTACAGCGTTAGTTTAAGAATAACGTTACTTTCTCGTAAATACACCTGGTTTGATTAAATCGATAAAGCAATTATACGTCTGATAAAATCGAAAAACTTCTCCAGAGTAAAACGAGCTTCTTTTCTACATGAATTAGGTGGACTCTGTTTTCCAAGAATAGCTCGTTTGGTCCATGTAAAGCATTTTCTAAAACCTGATTTAAAAAAACAATTACATACATTTCTTCTTATCGATACGTAAATTAAATCTTTTATCTTTAAATTGTCTTTCTCTAAAATTTGTAACCTTTTTAATTTACATTTAAATTGTTCAATATCCCCTTACAAAATTCAACAACTCCAAACATCGCAAAAAGGTAAAATCAAAAAATCCGTACTATCTTAACTAAACTACCTGAGAAAACACAAACCACATCAGACGAATCCTCATTCATTACTCTTAAGCTCAAGGCTAAAAAGTGACTTTGAATTTTCAAAGACGTTTCATTCGTGTAGACGCCCACAAAAAGCGGAGAAATTTATCGCGTCTCCGGAGCCCAAGTAGTTTTGCTATCGCCACCCGAAAAGGAGGAAAGTCCCGCGATAATATAAACTACGGGCGGCGCGCAGCCCTCTTTATCCCGGAGCCGAAAAACGCGCCTCCGCCGCTGCGTGTCCTCTCTTATCAAACTCCGGGATTCTCGGTACTCTCCTTTTTTTTTCTTCCTTTTTTAATCTCAGCTCCGCTTTTGCCCGCCCCCCTTTTGTCGAATTTCGCGGTCGGGCACGCGGGGCGTTTCTCATCGGATCTCCGGGAGATACTTCCTATCGGACGACGAGAACAAACTTGAGAATCTTGCGTAGGCCGATTCCAAAATCTTCAGGTCGTAAATCCCGCCGGCGGTTATTTCATTGCTCAGCGGGACACAATTGGTTAACTCCGAGGGCAGGCGGAGGAAAGGCGCTCGTATATTTGCCGCGAACTCTTGACAATCGAGGTGATAGCGGCTTTTTTGGTAGAAACACCAACAACGCGGTTAGGGCACTAAATTCCGCTCTAACGATTTTATGTGTAGGAATTAAACCTTCTCCTTTTTTTTTTATTCATTAAATTTGTACATTCGTGGTAGCTTAAAATAAAAAAGAAAGTTTAGTACGCTTCGGAGAATCAACCGTTTATAATCAAACTAATTAAATTGATTGTAATGGCAATCTTAATTCGTACATTAGTTATACTGATTTTAGTTTAATAAAATTATCAAGAATACACCGGCCGATGAAGTTGAACACGTAACTTCACGAGTCACCGCGGACGAAGTGAGCCCAATAAAAATGCAAACTCGATATAAATAATCTCTCCAGCGAATCCTTGTGGTGTTGGGTCAGTTGTAACCCCCGCATCTATCTCTCCTCTCTCCGTCTCCTATCTCGTTCTCCTTCTCGATAGCGCGAAACAGGGAACGAAATTAATCGCCGCGATAACGAAAAAAGTCGGCGCTCGTTATCCTTCGCGGTCCTTCACTTTTCGTGCGAAAATAAGTCTGCGTGCAGTGAAGGAGAAGGGGGCTGAGGGCCAGCCGAAAGAAACCGAAAACTGCGACGGCGCCTTATCGTCCCGCTTGTTCGCTCTCCAACGGGCGGCGATTGAAATTATTTTGGTGTTTCGCGGGGAAATGAATCAGTCGCGAGAAAAAATGAAGATACTAAAGCGCTATCGGGGGGATTCTTTTATCAGTATTTTAATTACGATTTTTAATGCCCCGTTTTAAAAAAAAAAGTTTACGACCGTTTCGTGGTAATCGGTTTTTCTCGTGTTTTGATTGTGCAAAGTACTTTCGTTGGCCTCGCTTATACCGAGTCGTGGTTTTTGCTGAAAATCTTCGATTTAATAGGCAGGGAAAAAAAGGAATGATACGCATTATTCTAGATTTTAGATTAAAAATGATTGTTTCTTCAATTCTCACGATATGTAGCACGTAAATACATAACTGTTTCTCTTTGCTAAAATAAAAATAAATAACGAAAATGAAAAATAATAGTTTGCTACAATTTTAATGACATCGTATTTATTGATACCACTCTACACCATATCTACAACATTCCACTTAATACTATATATGTTGATTCGACCGATTAATTAAGTAAAATAAATGACGCAATTACATATGCAGTTAAGAAAAATTCCAATTCATATATAAAGAGCCAGTTTTCTACTACTCACAGCTTCTCGACTAGTCTCTTTCATCAAGGCGTTAATTCATCGAGCCCGAAATAACTTAAAGCCCCCTTCGGCAAACGATAAACCCACATCCTTTGAGGAGAGAGAGTAGGAAAAAAAAATGAATCGCCCTCCCGATCCGAGAGAACCAACAGCCTCGGTCAGCCGCTCTCCGAAAGCTCTTTTTCCAGTAAGCGTAAAATGAGAAAGTTAAAAGGGTCCACGAGCGCGTCTACACCTACACCGGAGCAATTCCGAGCGTCGGGCCCTCGGAAAAAAAAAGCCGTGAAAACGCCGGCGGGATAAAGAACGGGAAGACGCAATCGGCGAGGCCTGCCGTTCATTGTCCTCCCCCGAAAATCCGCCTCGTCTCCGGCTTTGTCTCCCCCGTCGTCGCATTAACGCGAAATAGAGCGACGAGCTCGCGCCCGAGCGGAGGTCGAAATTCTCCCGTCTGCCGGCGGCGGTAAGCAGTCGGAGAGCAGCGACAGCGCCGCGAGGTAAATGACGAATTGAGCTACATGAGGAAGTACTTAATTTAAGCAATTACTCGATGCCCTCGCACGCGCGCACAGGGAGATGACAGAGCCGGCTGTTTGCCCCGGCGTTCGTCTCCGCTCAAGAAAATCTATTGTGGGCGCGAGCGCGCGCGCACGTCAAAGACGGCGGTATGTGTGCTCCGCCGGAGGCGTGCGTATGTGGGAAAATTTCGCAAGGATATTGGGAAACGGAACTTTTGTTTTGTCGTGCGCGTGTTTATAAGAGAAAAATTAACGTCTGATCGTATCGGCGAATCGTGTGGAGTATAAATACTTGAAATTGTAGGTTTTTCGATCACCTGCTGCAAACTAGTAATCTCATAGAACTTTTTAAATTGATTTATCAATTAGTTTTCGAGGCAAAAAAAACGAAAAGTGATTTTAAGTTTTCCTGATAACGGAATTAATCGACTTAAAATGTTGTAATTTGTTATAGATTTGGCTAGTTCTTTGGGCAGTTTATAAGAATCATTTATTTTAGAGAAATTTAAGATTTTTCATTTCTTGAAATTCTTTTAAAATTCACAATATCTAGAGGATGGTTGGGTTTTTTTATCTCACGTTCTAGAATGGCTCATTCTTTTCTTTTTCCATTCGTTTATTTTATTTTATTATTAAATTTTTGTTTGCTCGTTAAATAATAATTCATGTAGAATGGTATATGAGACGTAAAAATAAAAATAATAAAAATTCGCTCGTAAAAATCATTCCAGTCAGTCTTTAATTAAACTATAATATCTCGCTTTTGATTGACACCCTTTGATATATTTTTTCCCTCGCTCTTTTATCCCAACTAATTTAGAAGCGCAAATTAAATTCACTAATCAATCTAGATTTCAATGAAATCTGTTGGAAATTTTTTTATTCTGATAGTTATTGAAAGTAAATAATAGGAGCCGTTAAAAATGAAAGAGAATGGGTGCTTAAATTGATAAATAATCGGTCGTTATTACAGCAGTAAAAGCGCGAGATACAAAATGAAACATGAAACCGAATGCAGCTCTAATAAAGTCATTAAATACGGAATTGCCTTCATTTGTTGAATTCTCATTAATAACGTAATTCCGTACAGCCGCGATCATTTCCGCTTATTACATTATACGCCCAATCAAAAAGCTCCATCCCGCGGGATTCCCGATCCCACAATAGGGCAACGTGTCAGCCGGCACTTTTACGCTCCCGAAATCAAAGGAACGTCCGTCGAGCCATCGGAAGCTAGCGCGAGGCGCGCGTATAATTGAAAAGTGCGAGCCATAATGACAAGTCGGCGTTGGCCGCGCGAACGACATCTTTGACGGCGGCGCGCAATCAGCCCCGCGAGAAGGAAGGACGGAAATCATCGGATGCGTAAAAAAAAAAACGGGGGATGAGGGAAGGGCCCCGGGAGAGGGGAGCTAAGAATATCAGGCTCTCGGAAGGCGTTTACGTCCTTTCCCCGTGGTAGTCCTCCTTCCAGGTAAAATGCCATAGCCCGTCTCTCGCGCGAAATTATACAGCGCCGGTGTATTATGCCTCCGTGCTTCGCGATGCGGGACACACGGCCTTCCCTTCGCCTCCTCCTTTCTTACTTCGCCCCTTTCTTTTTTTTTTTTTTTTTTATTATTATTTTTTCGCTCGACGCTTTCGGTTTCATTCGGGCCGAAATGACGGAACAGTTTGGACCGCGCGGCCGTTTTTTTGCGCCTGCCGCTGCAGCTTAGCGTAACGATCGCGACGGGTTTTCGGTGGTGCTTTAGCTCCGGAGCCGGTCCTGTACTGTCAGCATGATGATTGCTATTGAGGAATACAACGTGCATGGTAATCAGAGCTGCAACGAGGCTCTTTCGAGTCCTTGAATTTTTCCCGATCGTTCAAAGAAGCAGCTCTTTTAAGATGCTGCTTCTTCAAACAGTTTCAATGAGATTCCGAGTTTTTCATACATTGTCGTCGGTATATTTCGATTTTCTTTAACGACGTTTAAGCTATTAATGGACCAATACAACTGTATTTCTTTTTTTTTTTTTTCTTTTTTTATATACGTGTAATTTTATTCGAGATTATCGCAATTACATTGTGAAAAAGAAGACTCTCTTCTGTGTAAATTGAATACACCTGAAGTGATATATATTATATGCCTTTTAAAATTTACACAATTTCGATATTGTACGATTTATTTTCATATCGACAGTTTCACTATTCGCAGTAATAATTTATACGAACCGTTCTCTATAAAATTAATTATTGATATCGGACATTCCGGGATTTATGCGACTCGATACAAAAGTCAGTGGAGATGAAAAAAGGAGGTCAACTGCAACATTAATTCCTATAAAAAGCTATCAAGCCACCGGCTGTTTCATTATCCTAATAAAAATTACAGCCAATTACTCGAAGCAGTCCGCTTCAGTTGCCCGCGCACAAAAGCATCGGCATCGCGCGCACGAAGACTCCTTCCTCCCGGCCTCTTTCAGGCTCACGTATACGGCAATCTCGCGCCGAATTCCCCATTCCGAATTAAAATCGGCAACAGGAGCGGAGCGCCAAAGGCAAGGCCGTCAAGCGTGTAATTTCGATAAAAAGTTATCCGCGCGCGCGCTTCGCCCTTTAAATTGAAAATGCAGGCCCCCGTTGCTCTCGCGAGAATCAAGCAAGAAGGAAAGCGTCGACGCGGAAGGGAAAAATAAGCGGAGAGCCCGCGACGATTATTCCGCGCAATCGAGGCGCCATTAGTACCGAGAGACATATTTTAACGGGTGGGAGAGAGAACGGCTCGAGCCCTCGGGCGCGGTCGTAAAGCGCGCCTTTTGTATAAATAAAAACTCGCGGACTCGCGGTGAGCGTTGTTTCGCTCCTTTACGATCGCTCATAACGACATCCGCTTTTAAAAGTTTCCCGAATCGAGGCGGCGCGATCCCGCACCGTGTCATTTCGGCCGGAGCACGCGCCCCGGCTAAATTACCGGTTTCGCGCGGCGGCGTTTCCTCGTCGACCTAATCGCACCTTCGAGCCGTTAAAGCGCGAGGCGAAATAGTTTTCGGGAGATCATTCGCGCGCGCACGCGCGTATACATATATACACATATATATACGCGCAGCGGTGATGGGCGCACGCCCCGCGGGCTGTGCGGGGCAAATGCTCGAGATACTCGCGTTGACGGTTTGTCTAAGCCAGCTGCCAGGTGCTCGCGCCCATAAGATACGCTCGAGTGCGAATTCTCCGGATTGTTTTCTATTTTAAAAGTGAGGCGCTTTAAGAGCCGACCCATCTGGCCGATCTCTTAATGGCGATACTTTTACGGGATTTGTGCGAATACAAAGTGGTCGGTACTGATTCTCTATTCTTTTCTTTTTTCTTTTTTGTTTCGTTTTTTAGGCCGGTTTTAATTTTAGATCGGTATACAGGATCTTGCGGATTCGTAAATTATGTTGCGCGCTGTTTAGCATTGTGCACTTTCGAATCAGGTGAACGTATGCGGTGCGAAAGTAAAAGTACGTTAATAGATAGTGTACCGATCGAACATGACTTTCAGTGCGCCAGAGTCCCACAGATTCAATCTTTGCAATTTCATTATGAATAAAATTTTCGCCGTCTTATCCTACTTTTCTGTAATCAAAAAGTCATCGATTAGTAATTAAAATCCATTAAAAAAATTTAAAGTAATTTGATGGGTCAATTGATTAAATGGCGATAAAATTCAAATATTTCAATTTAAATCGTCGAAGAAATTTTTCTCTATTTTAGTATTACATAAAAATGAATGTAATAATCGTTACGTTTTTTTTTGTTTTTAAATAATTTTAGTATACTGAAATTTATTTGAATTATTACAAATATTATATAGAATATTATAGAATTTATTAAAAAAAAGCGTACAACCGTACAAATCAATAACCGTAAATTTCAGTCTACCAAGACACGTTCATCTGAAGCTTCTTAAGAAAGTCCATAAAAATAAAAGAAATAATTGCCCGGAGCACGTTGAACTCCGGCAATCCACCTAAAAGCCCATCAGTTAATCGCGAAGCGACGCAAAGGACGGGACCGAGGCTCACGGCAGATCGGCAGCGTCGGTCAATGACACTCGCGGCGCCGCGCTCTTGAAACATTGAAACGCAAAATTAGATCTACGAAGTGCCGACGCCGCGGCGGCATCTGTCCCGTCGTAAAAGCGCGGAAAACGCCAGCCGCTCGAAAATTAAACATAATAACTCGGCATTCTTCCCGCGGAATGACGGAAATTAACTCGGACGGCTATCTCGGCGCAGCGCGGTGTGTACGCGCTCTCCGCAGGCTCACGCACCGCGGGCCCATGGTGTATCGTGCCGACCGCCAGTTCCCCGTTGCGAAACACCACCGCCTATCTGGCCGATACATCTACCGAGCTGAAATACTCGCCTCGGCCGATGAGGCCCCGGAGGGGGGACGGGCGACTTATAAGTTGGCCATGCGCGCGTGACGAATCGCGCGCGAAACGCCGGCCGACGTTTCTTATCCGCTTTTCGCTATCGGCGCGCTCGGGGACCGGCCCCTGTCGCCGCATGCGGACGCATGCGAAAGGGCGTGAATTAAGTAGCGCGCGCCGACACCTGATAATAAAGCCGCGAGATCGCGAGCCGGAGTGGCTGATTAATGGGCCTGGCACCGATCGTTTTGTCGTTAAAGGTGTCCTGAGTATATGTATGTTGCTCCGAAGTTTTTATTTATTTTTGTTATTCGACTTTTACTTCCCGTTGGTTTTTTGCAACACTTTGATCAGGCTCTGAAATAGCGTAAATTTCTTTTACCGCGGGTATGACTCACGTACTTCATTAAGTTTCCTTTTTTAAATGTTGCAACAGGTTTATAAATGTTGATAATGTAGAGTAGAGATAGAATAGAATAGAATAGAACAGTCGTTTATTGTAAATTACAGTATTTACAATATTTACAAATTTTCAAATAACAAGTCATTGAATTGTATATAAATAAATAAAATAGTTTTAAATTAAAAATATTTGGTAATGTACAAGGTAGGAAGATCGCAGACTTTTTGAAATTACAGTAAAAAGAATTAATCTTGAGTGACATCATGCAGCACATGTTAAATTAAAATGACTAAATACATGAAAATTAAGTAAAACAGTCTATTCTCGTCGAATTTGATAAAATAATAATTCATGCTAATAAGTTACATTCACTCTGATAAATAAAATACTTACAGGACAACACATTAATAAATTAACAGCTAAATAAATAAATAAATAGCTGATATATTCATTAAAGGTCGTCCCAGTTAAAAATACATTAGTCGAGATCAAGAAAATCAAGAAGAATATACTATTCAATTTTTTGTAATGCGCTGTTGATATATACTTTTATATATTTTTTACCATTTTTCACGCGAAGAAGTGCCCCTAATCTTTAGTTTTAGTGCAGCGTGCAATTATGCTTCCGAGCACACCACGCCGACTGTGAAAATTACGCGGACGTCGAAAAAAAATTCCGAGAAGCTCCCTAAATCCACAAAAACCTTTAAAAAAGTTCGCATTATCCTCCGAGCAATGAATCGTCTCTGTTAACATTAGAGTTGCAAAAAAAAGGTGAATTTCCGAGCGCCAGCTTCGGTTTGGCTTCCAGGCGCTCGGATTTTTAACCAGCCGAAATAAGCGAGGAGCGAAACAATGCGCCGATTACTCGAAGGGAAAAAAGGGAAGCCGAAAAAAATCAAAGAGCGGCGCTCCCCCTACCTCCTTTCTTTGGCGCGTCCGCAAAATTACGATCGGCGAAAATAACCGGACACCGGCTCCTCCAAAAGATGCACGCAATCACATAAAAGTCATGAATACTTGCTTCAAGCATTAGCTTAGTTACGCTTACACGAATTTGAGTACTGTTAAAAGTGAATTATATTTATTCAAGATCGAATGTATAGTTTATTTCAAACGGCAATGATTTACGCATAAATCGCTACTTAAAAAAAAAATACAGCAAATTTTACTTTACACGAAATAAGATATAATATACAAATAATAATTTAAGATTTACTGATCATTACAATACTAATTTATTTCTTTATCTATACGGGTTTTATCTTCGTTTTAGTGAAGACCGTAGCAATATTCGTACTCCGTGGATGCGGCGTCCCTACAAGAACCGTTACTTTAAAAGCATCGGCATTTGTACAAAAAAAAAGAAGAAAAACTAAAGGAACATTAAACGATACTGTTTGAGACCGCCGGGGTAGGCATAACCGGTCAACATCTCTAATTCGACACGCGCGGAGGCAAAGGAGCCGGACCGCGAGGCAGCTGTCCCCCGAGCCGCGGTATCGGGATCACGATCTTGGCGCGGCTTTCGGAAAGACGATACGCGTTGACGCGCGCGTGGACGCATCGCGGCTGCCGGGAAGATGCCTATCTATCTCGGCGAGCGAGGCATTGTGGCGCGCGCGGCTGAATCCGCGAAGGCGGACAGCTGCGCGCGCGCGTGCCTCGCTGCAGCCGCCTCCACCCGCGTATCTTCTTCCCTCCTTACGGACGGCAGGCCGAGCGAGCGCTGATCGCCTATAAATTTGCCGCGACAGTCCTGTTACGGCGAATTCCCCCGGCTCCTGCGAGCGCAAAATTTTGGAGATCGGCCGACATGACTGAAACAGTCTTAAGCACTGCTCTTGATGATCTCGTTACAAGTGGCTGAGCTGTGTATGCGAGTTACAGCGGAAAGATAATTAAATCGTTCTTTAAATAAGTGATGAAAATGATTTTTTTCAGTCGGATTAAAGGTTCAGAGTCGAGAGGCTATCGTACATGCAGCATTGTTTAGAATTGAACGGACACAAAATAGGAACATTATTTTTGCGTTTGTATTACAATGGTTTCAAACTGAACATAACTTTGTTTATACTAATTTATTATTCTACTTACGTGAAGATCAGCACACATAGGAAAAGCGTAAAATAAACAAATTTTTTATGTAATTTCCTATCAAAAGATATAAAAAATACAACATTTTTAGCCGCGAGGTACTAAAAGTTGTTGCAATAGTCAATTTCAATATTTGCACAAACTGATACTATTGAAAAAATACAATAGTTTAATAAAATACAATAAAAATAAAATACAATCTTGTAGATTTTAAAAAAATTGTTAGAATTACAGTAAATTTTGCAAGAAACTATATAGTAAATTTTATAAGAAACTAATGTAATTTTTCCGATTCTACAGAGTCTGAAGACATTAAAATTAACCATTGCAATTTTTATTAAATAATTTTTCTCCGTAGTTGAGAGTAGCCTAGTTTTAACTTGAATTAGTAAAAATCTACCAAAATTACTAGAAATTGATCCTCTAATCATCAAATAATGCAGCTTCTTCCATTATTTTTTTTAGTAAAATCGCATTCATTTCAGTAGTTTTTTACTAACCCAATTTTAGATATTAAGAAAATGTGCAATAATTTAAATAAGCTTCTATTACAGTGAGAGAAAAGAGTCCTTGCCACGAAGGATTCGTGACATAAATCTCCGAATTCATTTATTTCGTATACATATAATATTTTATTGTAGAGATACATTCTTAATATATAGTTAAAAAGTAGTTATGCACTCGGTTACATTTGATTGCAATACATCAAAGAAAACGCGCTACACACATTTTATGACGTGAAATATAAATCTTTAACAAGAGATTTAAATTTTCCGCTTTAAAGTGTGTTTAATTTTTCACATAGATGCAGAATTGAGTACGAGATACAAATACTGCCAACGTAACTATCATACAGTACAAGTCTTTTTCTCTCCGTTTAAATTCAAATCTCTTAACATTAATATAAGAATTCCTCTACATGACAAAGATTCTTTTCTTTCACTGTAAAAAGTCTAAAAAAAAAAATGCGATTATACAAACTATTTTATTTAACAACAGCGTGAAGTGTAGATGCAGCACATGTTCGCACACAGAATATAAAAGTGTACATGAAGCACTGTTTCACACACAGAGTTGCATAAAGTTAATTATGTTAAAATAATGGAGCCACCCCAAGTGCGATTGTGATCTCACTTTTCACTCAAATCAAATGTTTTTTCCCCTCGTCCAGATTATCTAAGAGTACTGCAGGCAAACAATCGCATTAATACAAGTAGTAGATTAGCTTCGATAACCTATTGATAAGCTTGTTTACCGAGCAAACAGCTCATTTTCCACAACGAATAAAATTCCTCGCGCGCAAAACGAAAGCACGCCCGCGTTAAACATCGCTCGCGTCGAGCTGCGCGGCCCTCGTAAGCATACGGCTCTCCACCCCCGGTCCCGCGGCGGCCCGAGCAAATCGCCTCGCGATAAAACCATCAATCACCCATCGATCGGCGGGGGGGGGGGGGGGAAAGGGGCGCAGCGCGCAACGAACGGAAAGCCCTCGGCGGCTAATTAAAAACACGCCGGGATAATTTATCTCTCTTTCGGCGTCGAACCGCCGAAGAGAGGATCCGCCGGTCCGCGCGAAATTCCTCGCGTCTCATAATTGCGCCCATATACCCTGGGCGGATTTCTTTTTTTTTCCTTTTTCTTTTTTCGTAAAGGCGCGCGGCGTCAACCTTGGGCCTCTCGGCGCGGTCGTGTGCGAAAAAAAATGCACCGGAGCGAGAGGGAGAGGAGAGGAGAGAGCCCGACTGGCAGCTGGTGGTCGCGCGAGTGCACTCCATCTGCGGACGTTTCGAATGTCCGAGAGAGAAGGAGCGAGGCAGAACAACGCCGTCGAGTACTTTTACGATGAAGGGGGTTGCGGCAAAGAGAGGAGCCGAAGAAGAGTGCGGAG
The DNA here is from genome assembly GCA_035582955.1 of Sycophila texana. Lineage (NCBI taxonomy): Eukaryota > Metazoa > Arthropoda > Insecta > Hymenoptera > Eurytomidae > Sycophila > Sycophila texana. The sequence continues at coordinate 993,113 of JAWWEN010000048.1, forward strand.
CCCTTTTACGATGGCGTTAATGAGTCGCGCGGTGAGCTTTAAACAATTTTATTGTTTTTCATGCATATCGAGGTTTTGCGAAATATCGCTTAAATAAATGCAGCGCTTTAATTAGCGCCACGGTTATTGCGTGTCCATAATTTTCTAGCGTGATTGATCACCCCCTGTTTGTCTTCGTTTGATGCAGTCAATCAATGTTTCGAGAAAAAACAGGTGGCAGCTTTAAAAAATACTATTTTGCAGTGTGCTTGCAGCTGCTGTTGTTAGTATTACTCTTGTCTTTACAGCGAACGGTACGAAAACAGCTTTCTTTTTTAATCGCATGAGATAAAAATCATGGCGTTCGAATACACCTGAATCTCGGAAAATTTATCGACGCATTGAAGATAAAGAATATTTCACGCTTCATTTAAAATTGATGTTTACTACTTTGTTTGCAAAGCAGCAATTTTTACGTTAACGAAGAAATTTCTTTGTTGATCGGAGAGAAAGAGCAATAATTTTCTGAAAAAAATATACTGGATCGATATGCACAGTGACTGGAATAAATCAGAATAATTGATTTGTATCTGCGCGACGTTTTTTTCGTTCGGCTGACAGATCGCGCAATATAGCATTTCGTCACAGGTGTTTATGAAATTCAATGAGATTTTTAAGCTTGTTGATACTCGGAGCTTTACTTAATTTATCTGCACTATTAGCGAGTAAAGGTCGGAATTCATTATTCTCATTGATTCCGTAATAAACTGTCGCGTGCGAAAACATATTGATATTATGTACACACGCTCGAATGAAATATACTTTCTCCCGCACTGGAAAATGCCCAAAATCAATGCATACATATCACTGGGAAGATAAACGACCGCGACGGAAAAATTTTCCCTATTGTTATAAAACTGTTTCCTCGCTTAAAAAAAACGAATGTTTTACCCGCAACAAATACGCGCGATACCAAATTAACCTACCAATAGACAATAAATTACTTTCGCAAAGGCGCACACGCGTGCACAATTTAACAGCCAATGTGCGCGCGCAAAACTTGCAAAACTGTGGTATAAACTCATATTTTTATGCACAATGGACATTGTTTAAGCACTTTATAGAATTCGCTCGCCCGATAAAAATCGCAATCGGAATTTCGCGTCGCGCGCGCGCCATTAAAAGAGGAGTTATTCCAAGGCTAAACACCTCGAAGCAACTAAAACGTAAAACAAGGAAATCATCAATTATGCCCCCAGTGGTGGGCATTGTTCGTTCCCCCATCTCTCGGCATTATACGAAGTGTCAAAAGTCTGAGTGTCGAGACTCGAGGATATCCTCGAGAGCAGCGCAGATGGGCCGAGGGGAAGGAAATGCGCGCGAGCAAGAAGAACACCGAAACGCAAGAAGAAGGAGAAGGAGAAGAAGACGGCGAAGACGTGGAGAAAGAGAGAAAGAGTGAGAAAGACGCCGGTGCACCGCGCAAAGTATGCGCGCCCGGAGAGCGAAAGAGAGAAGGGGCTATACCATCAGCACTGTTAACTTGCACGCGAACTACTCGGTTAACCTTCATGGGCATTAAACGTAATTGTTCCTCGCGCGCCCCAGCGTCGAGAGGGGGGGAGGGGGCAGAGAGACCGTATACGAAGGGCGAAACGCAACAAGATACTCGCCCCTGTTAAGGCCTTACGCGGAAAAGTCACGAACGAATATTATGAATACGTAATGAGACTCTATTAGCATTAAATTTATTTACCGAGCACCGAAGGCGCTCGAGTCGCGAGGAGAGTCGGAGGCAGGGACCGAGGTAACGCACACACACACACACACACACACACACACAGTCGGACGCGGGGAATCGCGCTCCGCGGACGATTTTACCCGCTTGTTAAATTCCTCGTGGGTACCAGCTGCGCCGCTGCAACGCCGAGGGACACCCGGGGACTGTTGCGCGTCTCGAGACCAGATATGAAGGTATACGCACCGAGGAGATCGAACGGTGCCGATAGTGATTCCCGAGCGCGAATGGAAATTAGGGGAGGGTCCAGTTTTATGGGCGTGAATTGCATAAAGCGTTTCATTAATGTCACCGGTCAATTTATCGGCGCATTTAATGTAAACAAAGAGGAATTAGACATCTATATTTTATTCAATTAATATATTTGTCCCGTTTATGTGGGGTAATGAAAAGAAATGAAAAAGAAAAAGTAAATAAATAAATAAACTGCTGTCACAGTTGATCAAGAATTATTTTCCCAGGCAGCCGAGTAATACTTATCAATTGTTTGATATAATTTTCTTTGATTTATTCAGGTTAATTTTTTAACGTGGTGCTTTCATTAGAAATAATAAGAATTCATTTAAATTTCAAGCGTGACGTAAAAATACGATTCTTTATTTGTATATATACAATTTTCGTATAAAAATTCATGAGATTTATAAAGACACTCGATCTAATTTCTCTTGAGTTATTTTACACCTCTATAAATCCCAGTGCATTATATTATCAGCAAAAAAAAGAAAAAATAGTACATTTTTCCAGAAAAATAAAAGTAGGCTACAGCTACGAGCTATACGACTTCATCTCGATTAACAGGCATCAACGGAAATCTTACGCCGCGCCAATACATCTCACTTATCTGCGCGACGAGCACGAAAGTCGTGTCATCCCTTCTCGAATATAAATCCACCTTTAAGATCTAATAACAAAGGCTTCCCCAAGTCTCAGCCCGGTAACGTATGTGAGTCGGCCCTTAAGGAGCCCCTTAATACCCTTGCCACCCCCTCCACCCTCCCGTTAAACGGGAGCGCGTTCCACCTCGTCGTCGGGGTGCCTCGTCGATGCGAATATTTTTTTTTTTACCGAAATGTCCCTGGCCGCATTGTCGGGGGCTTCCCCCTTTATTACCTGCGCCCGCGCCTGGATCGCGCATTACGAGTCCGCGGGGGCACGACGACTATCTCTCTTCTCTCTCTCTTGCCTATATACACATAGAAGGACAAACACTACGCGCGTCTTTTCTCGCCGGTCGCTTCTTCGTCCCCGCGTCTTATTGCCGCTTTTCCCGTCTCCTTCCTCCTCTTTATTTCGCGATATTGTATTTATTTAATGCGCCGCCCCGCCTCGGAAAAATTGTCCCTTTTTATCTGGATATCCAGCTTATTAAAGTGGGATGTGCCCTTATTAAGCTGGAGTTTATATCTAGATGAATTATCTAATTTTATCGTGACGTCGAAATTATTCGACTTAACACAGCTGCAGCTATACGCTTCTTATCAAATACATTTAGGAAGCGCTTTGAGTCTTGTTACATTTAATTAAGAACAGAATAACGCACTGTCAACGTAGTTTGTTGTTTAATTAACGAAACTTTTAATTAGAAGACCAATATTATATTATATTGCACATTGTTGGCGTGGTTTCTTGTTTACTTAGCAAAATAAAAGAAAATTACAAGAGCCATGTAGATTTTACACGTAACAAATAAATAAATATTGAATGACGATAAGAAACGTGTGCGTAGGTATTTAAAATATACAAAAAAAAAGAGAGTGTTCGCCGTCTTTTGATCTCACAGGGGGCTATTAACAAATAACTCGTGATTACACAAACGACAAGCGGGCAGGTACTGCAGCCCGTAGTCGCGGCGTTCTTGTGTAATTCATGTTTGTTGCTTGATAACCATCGGAAACGCTGATGGTCCAAGTTTAAATTCGCGGTCGACTCGCTGCGTCATGGAGTGTAACATGACATAAAAATGGCATGCATCATGCCGATTCGCCACTGTAGTGTTCGATAATAAATCACGCCGCAAATTCTTTCGCAGACTTTGGGAGATTTTATTTGTTTTGTTGCGGGGAATGCAACAATACATAACTTTTTATTCCTGCATACCAACAGAGTGAATTTAGCAATGATAATGCTTTGATAATGCTGCTTGTACAGAGTACGTTATAGTGTATTATTAAACAGTTTGCATTTAATAAATGGGTTTAGTAATTATAAACAATTGATTGATAAACACATCATGAGCTTCAGAAGAAGATGGCATAGTGATGAAGACAGATATGATTTTAATGCCATGTTCGATTCAAAAAAAGTGATAATTACTCTTTATTCACATACTCAAAAATCTTTTATTTAATAACTCATTATTAACAGTACTTTATATGATACTAGAAAGTAGGTTTCATAATTAAATAGTTGTACCTCGATCAGTGCAAATTCAGCTCTATAATATACCTCCTTAAAGATTAACCGAGCACTTTGCTTTTTTTGTAAAATAATAAATTATTAAAATGAGTATGGGCTGTGATCAAGTAGAGAGACAAGGGGAGGAGGTGTAATTCCAGAGATACTGCAGACAGTTCAATTTAACCCACCATCTCCGATACTTGTATGCTCAGTAATGGAAAACTTACCCTCGGCTATTCACACCACAATTAGTAACAACTTTTTTTCTTTCATCGCACCGAGCAAACCACCTGCAAGTAGGTACGAACCGCAATAGCGTTTCGTGTCCTCTGTAGGATGACACCCTTACCACGGCGACCTCTTGCTCCAAGACGTTTCGGACATGGCATTTAAATACTATTAACTATTACAACTTTTTTTCATTGCACCGAGCAAATCACGTTTTACTATACCTGCAAGTGGGTATGAACCATAATAGCGATTAGTATCCTCTGTAGGACGGGTCCTTTGCCCTGCGGCGACTTCTCGCTCAGAGACGTTTCGGACATGGCACTTAAATACTATTAAGAACTTTTTTTTCATCGCACCGAGCAAATCACGTTTTACTATTCCTGCAAGTGGGTATGAACCATAATAGTAATTAGTATCCTCTGTAGGTCCTTTGCCCCGGCGACTTCTCGCTCAGAGACGTTTCGGACATTGCACTTATATAGTGATGATAAAGATGTACGAAGGAAAGTCTAGACGCTGAGCAGGAGGCGAGCTCAGAAATAATTCATCGACTCGACGAGGAAGCGCACAACTAGCCTGGTGTATATAACTCCGTGGGCGAGGTTGCACGGCAATAAAAAGCTATGGCGTAACTTACTCTGTGTGAGTGTATATGTGTGCACGCGCCGTGCCACCCTTGAAAATAAGTCGCACCCGCAGATATAACCAGACGCTTTTCTTCTTTTTTCGATCCTTGAGCTCAGCGTGAATTCCACGCAGACGTACAGGTGGGTCGGCTACCTGTTCTTTTTTTTCTCAGGGAATATCCGATGCAGAGACGGAATGATTTGGAGCTTCTGGCAGGAAAGCTATGCTCCGGGATGGCGTTAAATTTTCCTTTAAGGAAAATCTGTCCACTTATTTAAGTGATCTTAGTATTTTATTTAAAAAAAAAAAAAAATGATGACGTTTGTGAAATATCTTTTATACGAAGAAATGTTGCAATTTATTACTATTTTTTTATCGAAGTTTAAAAAAAAAATTGTAGTGTAAATACTCTGTATAGTAAATTTTTCCAGGCAGTATTATAATTTTTACTATATTTATAGCAAATTTTAGTATGCAGTATAGTCATTTTTACTATATCATTTCTTTATTCAGCCATCAACGTTACGTTCCTTTTAAATTTCATTAATATTCTACGTAATTAATTATAATTAATCATAATTAAAAAAAAAAATTGTGCGTTACTTTGTTCGAGTATTATGCCAATTTTATTACGTAAGAAAAAATCTTTTTTGCCTTTGCCAATAGCTTCACGTTACCTTTTTTTCTTCATAAAATGTTTTATTTAAAACATTTGCTTATTTTATTTAGATTTTAAAAAAAGCTTTTAAAATATTAAATTTCTTGTTTGTGGTTGGCATAAAATTTTAGTATTCGTAACAATTATTTACGCATATTTTTAGTACGAAGAAAAATAAAAGCAAAACAGAGCATAAAGCTGCTAAAAGCATTGAAAATTCATCAGATTTCAAAATACTAAATGTATGTGCAACTGCTTTATTTAGCGTTATTGTACTTAGTACGCATTAAGCCAGTCTAGTTGCTAAAATATTGATTTGTTCCTATAGGGGTTTCTGCACTGAATCTAAAAAATTTGGGACTGGGGAAGTTGTACACAATAGGATTGTACACGTTCGTTATATTGTACACGTATTTATTGCACATAAAACTA
>JAWWEN010000048.1:999334-1018810 GCA_035582955.1 Sycophila texana
CCGTGGTATTTTAAAGCACACGGTCAAGGTGGTAAAAAAAAAAAAAAAAAAAAAAAAAAAAATTCAGAGAGAAGAGCACGGCATAGTTCGGTCACTCGATCCAGGCACCTTGCCTCCTACAAGGTATAAAACGCGCGTGTATACATAATTTCCGAAACAAGCCGTATTATATCAGAGACAAGCTGTTCTCCTCGCAGCGCGACCTGTAACCGCGCGCGTCTCGGACGTTAAGTCGAGGCGAAAACTGTATCTCCTCCAGAGCCCCTTGGACCAGCCCGAAACGGAATGAGTGAGGCGCAGGTAAAAAAAAAGAAATGAATAAAAATGAAAAAAAAGGAATGAAAAGGACGCGAAAACCGGGACATGGACGCGCCGGCTGAAATCGAGCCGACGCTCGTACATAATAATGTCGGTAGGCGGCCGGGGGAATAGGGTCGAGTCTTCTTTTTCGGGCTCGCCTTCTTGCGAGCGCGCGAAGCGTTCATCCGAGGTGTCTGCAAATGAACATCACTTAAACTTTAAGTCGCGCCGGTGGGAGGGGGATGGACGGATACAATGGGGCGCACAGTCGCAGGGGTTTCGCGCAACCGACTGGAAAATCATTCGCGACGGGTGATCTCTCGGTCGTCCTCGTCGTCGACGACGACGTCGCCGCCGTTGTCTCGATCCGTGCTGCATTTATATATTGTTCGCGCCGAGGCGTAGGGAGGGCGACGGGCGCGCCACTGTCGCGGAAGGAACGGCAAAAAAAGCGCAAGGGAGCGAAAAATCTTGAGGAGCATTTTTCCGATGCTACTCGGCGCGAGGACCATTTTTTTCCTTACTTACTTTACTACCCTTTTATATTGTTTTTTTTTCTATCTCTTTCTCACTTGAGTCTTTCTTTTTTTATCCTTGCCTTCTTTTATTTTCCCTTTTGCGCCGGAGAGAATTCGATTATGCTGCGTCAAAGGATATTGCAGCGAAGCTCGAAAAAAAAGGAGGCACGATGCGTCGATGGTTTTGTTACAGTACACTTGCTGTAACAGACTTTGAAAAGATTGGAAGAGATGGGGTTGTTTCCAATAATAACCTTGCAATTTTCATTGGAGTCGACTGGTCAGACTTAAATTGCATCTTTTTTTTTGTCGCGTTCGTGCTTTTAACCTGATAAAAATGTTCATTGAGTTGAAGATAATTGAAAATTTTATTTATACCTTAAGAATTTTTTAAAATGTATTTAAATAAATAATTGTTAAGTGCGGAAGGTTTAAAATAAACGACGCCTTTTAGGTCATACTGAGAAAAATGTGTATAAGAGTATTACTGTAATTATTGGAAAATTTACAAATGATATAGTATAGTAAAATTTGCTACAGCGTGTCAAATTTTATAATAAAATTTAAATTTTTTCCTAAAATTCATGGTATTATTATTCTTCACGTTTAAAGTCTGTTCTCCAGATGCAAGAATTTACAGTAAATTTTCCTGCGATATTTTTCTCAGTGCGTTTATACATTCACTTCATCATTTTATTAGAAAGTGAAATAAATGTTACATTGATGTAGAACAAAATTTTACGTTTATAGAAGCAATTCCGAAGAACTAAAAATGATTACGAAGTGTTAAAAGCGCCATTTGAATTCAGTAGAAAAGCAATTCGGACTGTCGCAGCTAATGAAAAAGAAAATGATTTTTAACGGCGACGAACGAGCAATGTAGCCTCGCAGGATCCGAAATCGAAATGGCGCGACATTCAAAAGTATTTTCCAATAATCTGGGGACGTCGAGGCGGGCGAATTCAGACCAGCCACGCTATAACTTTATGCCAGGCAAGGTCGACTTAGCCGCTACCGTAGTCTCGCTCCTTCTTCTCGATACAAATAAAAATGCATAATAAAATCCCGCGGAGTGTCGATTGGCTTTTTTCGGGCGCACATAAGCGCCTCGAAATCCCACTGCAAATGCCTCGCGCCGCACGGTACAATAAGCTGTTATTCCATCCGAGAATATGAACATTTTTCGTCTGCGATCGAAGAAGGCGCGGCTGATTTGCATATTTTACAAGGACCGAAGTACGCACACTCACCTCGGCCCCGTAAAAAATTTACGCGCGTATGGCATACGCTCTCTAACTTTCTCGCACACAAAATTTTCATCTATCGCGCTATTTTTCTTTCAACTCCCCTCGACCTCCTCTCTCTCTCTCTCTCTCATACCGTCAAATCCCGATCTCAATTTGCCGCTATGACATCATGAGATCAATAAGACTCGTAAAAAAAAATTCACAGTCGCACTGGTAACGAGAGAGGCATATAGCAGCGGGGGGTGCCTTCGAGTTTGAGATAGCGAGTATATGAGGGGAGGAGAGAAAAAGAGGCGCGCGGGTCGTTTAATTGAGTGCGATCAGTCCACGCGAGAAATCAATAGCGGCGCGAAAGAGCAAGAGCCGTCAAAGAGTCTTAAAGAACGACCCCTTCGCAAACGACCTCCTTCCGCTTACTGTCTCTCTCTCCCTGATCGTTCTACGAGCGCGTGCGTGCAGTCACCCTCGCTTCCTTCTTTAATAACGACGGGATTTCACACGTCCTGCTTTGGGTGCGCGTCGCTGTGAGCCTGCATTCGTTATCGCGCTCTTCATCTATACGAAATTACCATTATCTCTGAAATTACTGTATATAGGCGCAGCGCGCGCTGCCTCCATCTTTTTTAACTGGCTTCTTTCGACGGCATAACTTTGCCGGACGGTGACATTGAAAAATCAGCTGCATTTTTTTTTTTTTTTTTTTGGCACCCTCCGCAGTAAGCAAAATACAATTGCGCTTCGTGCCTTTATGAACGAACGTTTAGTTTCTTTTTTTTTTTTTTTTAATATGTATACTTTTAAAATAAACATTCTAAGTAAGTGGATAATTTTAAATGTAATTATATTTCGTTAATCTATTTAACTGATTCTGCACAACATCCTGCCGTCAGATTAATTTTTAAATATACTTGATTTTGTATGCGCTGCATTTAATAAAATATACTTGTGTTTGATGTTGATCTGACTTGAAGCAAATTTACTTCTACATTCTATTTTGTAATATTCACATACGTCAGTCGATTCTAATATACGAATACGTAAATAAGTAAATTTCTGTCTTCGTCATAATTCATCAGTAATTATTACTGACATGAATACTTATTACGTGTATCTCATTACCTGCTTAATGTAACACAATGGAGTACATTAAAAACGTGTAAACACATCGGGTACCTATTTTATTTAAGTGAATCGAGTCTCACTGGCAATAATACGATATCCCTAGTTAATTTACAATGTATTCCCAAATAACACGAACATCCTTTACAACACAAATGAAAGTCTAGTTATTTTAGACTCTCTGCGCGGCTAATGGTCAAATTAATTATCCATGGAAAAACGTTGCATCTCTTATCTCTTTCTCTTCGATCATCAACTGATCCGTTGCTCCTGCGCACCCCAAACTTTTCAAATACCGCTGATTGTTAAAAAAAAATGGGAGAATCTTTCGCTTTTCATTTACGAAAGAGTCGAGGCTTTACTTTGTTCGATTATACAGATAAAAGCGGAAATTTCACGCGGGTCTAGAAAAAACGAGGGGAAACGCGATTACCCGAGTCGCGGGACCAGGCTGATTGCAAGCACTTTCTCGCGAACGCGTTGTAAACGCGCAGTGGCGCCAGGCCGCAGGCTTGCACGGCTCGCGCGTAGTGGAGGAGGAGGCCGTCGTGATGCGCGCTTTCCTCGCCGGCACGGCCGGTGCGGCGGAGGTGGCACGTCCGTATATGAGCGCGGGATAATGAAATCTCCTTCCGCCGCGGCAGTGCCACGCGCCCCAACGCCTGATTGATTAAACGTCTTTCCGAATACGCCGCATTCCTTTTCATTAAAAGCTCGCGCGCGCCCCGTTAGCAGGGCCCGTGATAAAATTATATCGCGCCAGCTGATGAATATGCATATTAATAAAACAGCGGCGTCGACGCCCGTCGCTGATTTGTTTAAGTTTTTTTTAACGGATTTTATTTAGAGTGGCTGTGCTTCGTGTAGTTTAAAAGTTTCTTTCTGAGATAATTGGGTTAGGGAAACTGGTTAATCTACTTTGTAGAAAGTCGCCTATTGATGACCGTCAAATAGTCTTTTTTTTTTCAAAGCGTTATTTGAAAGATGTATTTATTATATCTGAAGTTTATTTAGGCAAATTGGAATAAATATGATGAACTCAATTGAACATCTAACAGTTTTGTATTAAGGTATCGCTATATGTATAGTACAGATTAATTTTCTTATTATTGTTTAAGGGTAGATGACGTTTTAGGTCTAAGTTTAAATTAATAAAAAACGAAGTGTTCCTTAAAACAAATTCAAATTTTTTAGATTTGTAGTCTTCGGATAAATTATTGTAAGTAGGAAACATTTTTGTTTGACTACTTTTTAGAGCATAACATAAATTAATAGAAGTAGGCCAAAAATTTATGTTTTTCTTCATTTTTATACTACATAAACTATTTTCATTTCTATAAATAAAATACATGCGTTGTAAATTAAAGAATTTTTTTTCTATTTATTTTTTTATAACTGAACTCTACTCTAAACTTATACATACCTGCTTTAGAATATACTTTGTTTACGTATGTAACTGTTGTTCCCCTTCGGTCTACTTAAAAAATTATTTTTTTAACAAACAGTAAGATTTTATAAAAGTCATTCTACGATTTCAATTTCTTTTGTACGAATTTCAACCGGACGCGCGTTCGCGAGCGAGAAATTATAGCTAGTTCATAATTATACCGCGCGTATTCCACTTTGGCGCATGACTCATGGCAAGGAACCGTAAATCAATTTTAATCAATTAAGTCTCATTCTTTTCGCAGTAATAAACTGCGTACAGTGACTCTTTTAAAATGTTGTTGTCTCATTTAATGAAGCCGTTTTTTAACGGCCGGACCACGAAACAAAAAAAAAAAGAAGAAAAGAAAAAGAATATAATGCCCAAGAAAAATCTTGTTCGTCGCAATGACTCCGCAATTTACGCGGAATCGCGCAAAAACCCGGCAAAAGTTAATTTCCATTCCTCCTCACGTATTTTCGTCGGAGTGGACACCTACGTGTGCACACCGCCCGAAGTATCGGAAGGACTGGTTTTGCAATCAATACAACAACACGGCCAATAGGTTCACCCGACTTGTCCTGATAATCCCGCAGATTCATTATACGCCTGAGAAAGCTCTCTCTCCCGAGATCCCTATCTCAAAATAGCCGAGATAAGCCGCGCGTCTTTTCGATTAGCCTTATCAGCGACTGTCCACCGAAACACCGACTCGCCGTTTTTAATTAACCGCCCCGAAAAAGCGGCTCGCGCGAATCCTTGCACGTATAAATTTTCGAAGAGCCGCGCGCGGAGGCGAGGCAGACGATGGAAAGAAAAAAAGGAAAAAAAAGTGAGAGAAGTAAGCGGTAGAGTAGACCTTCCCCGCGCCGCGGATGCATGAATCAGCCGGGCGTATTCATATACTCGCGCGTGTTTCGCGATAAGGAGTCACCTGCAATTAAAGACTCGGGTCCCTGCGCCTCGCTCCCTCTCCCTATACGTGGCTCGTGTAACGCGGCGGATACTCGACTCCACCTGCCGCTCACACCTCGCGCGGCCCGAAAGCTTCTCCTCTTTTTTTCTTTTCTTTTATTTTTTGCACCGCTGCGCCTGCGACTCGTTCGCGCTCTCCGCGAATGCGCCGCTCGCGCATTCCTTCATTGTCCCGGGCGGCTTCCTCCCTTCCCGTGCCGATTCGCGCGATGAGAAATTGGACACCGCAGGAGGGGGGGGGGGGGGTGCGGAGGGACGCGGCGGTCAACGGAAGATTAGATTAGAGACGAGGCGGGAGGAGTGTATTAGGAGAGGCGACGTAATGGCCTCTCGTTCCTCTACATATACGCGTGCAGGAGGGGACGATCGAAGGACAAAGGCCGAGGCGCAAAAAAAATGATTATAGGCTGACGTCGGAGATAGGGGAGTGTACAAGGTATATACCCTATACGCGGGAATCAACTGCCGACGCGGAGGATTCAAGAGCTGAAAAAAGAAACTCGGTAATCGATTACTATAGCAGTTCGATATACCATCTCATGCTCGGCTTCCCGTAATGCCGATGCGATGCTCTAGGAAATGCCACTGCCATTCGGACGAGGAGCGAAACGCTGTATATATATATATACCTACATCGCGGGCGTGAATTAGTGTTATAGGCTGATTAAAATGTAAATCGAGTTGGAGGATCCTCGAGATGAGCTTTTTTTTCGGGGATCTGGCTCATTGTCTTTTACTGGAGCTGAAAGCGATAGTAACGACTTTCCGCGCGTTACTCTAGACGGATACACCGGCGCGCAGTTACTTACTGAGTCGATTATGAGGCACTTTAGGATGATAAACTCGTCATTTAAATTCGAGCTGGTAACGATTCAGTATGTATTATTCGCCTTCAAGATGCTCGCCTCATTAGCATAAACACGTCGCGGAGGAGGCAAATCGCGAAATTACATAACGAGAGCCGCGCGGCCGAACAAATGTGGGATATAAACAATGCGGGAGTAATGCGCGAGCGACTGAAATTCCTTCGCCTGCGCGAAAAAAGAGCTCTCCGAGCGGCCTGTCGAGGCGTCGGATAAACGGCGAGTAATAAAATTGGCGATTCCGCGCGATTTGCAGGCGCCGACTGCACGTTCGATCGACCAATTCATAAAATCGCCTCGTTCCCTCCTCTGCCCCCCCCCCCTTCGCCTTCCGTTATTTTTCGCTCGACGCGCCAAACTCAATAGATCTCAGCGGCCGAGAGATGGGAGGCTCGAGCGCGAACCACCCCATAACGTTCGCCGGTTTGTACGTGCCCAGCAATCGGAGAGCGAATTCTAATCTGGCCCCGATGATTAAATTCCAATCTCCACTTTGAAAAGGGAGGAACGGCCGGTCGACGGAAGGCAGGGCGCGCGCATTCCGCGAAACTGCAAATCTCGCGCTATGCCGGGATCTTTCTGGCCGTCGCTGGGCAGCGCGCGCGAGCCTAGCCGACGGGGAATCCGTGGAGTGCGCCCGAAGCGTCAGAATAATGAATTAGACTGGACGCCGATTAGATAGCGGCCTATCCCTTGTCGACCCTTCGCTTGTATACTGTATATATGTATATATTCTACTTTAGTTTAAATACCCGCATAGTGCAGTGCGGTTTTTTTTTACCTGCTTAATTGAAGTTACATCTGGCCGTTTGAAATCGCTAAAGACGAACAACATTTCGGGTCGCAGAGAGCGGAGTTGCGCTTTGTACTCTAACGACGTCGGGTAATTTCGGTACTCTGTGCTAAACTTTGTTTTGAATCAATTTAGTTACTTAAGGAAGTTGGACGCGGCCTCCTTATACATTGAGGCGAAACGTAACTTTCCCATCTGACAACAATGAAAGTGTCATCTGGAGATACCTTTGCATTGCTGCTGCTTATACTCTTACTTATATTCGTTTCATCCAATTAAGTTATTGATATGTCAATTTTGATCTGTCTGTATATGCATTTTATACTGGAAATGAACTTCACTAATTCAATTTAATCAACAAACACGATATTTTATTTTCATTCTCGACGGAATATTAACCCGCGAAAAAATTTAAACAATGGGCAATACATTGTCAATATATTGCACAATGGTATTAACAATACATTGGGATAATATTAGGCAAGTATTTCCAATGTATAGCAATCAGTTCGCTAAGTAATAATATTTTCAAATTTATTCAAATTCACCAATGTTTTTCAAATACATTGGTAAAAGATTGTAGAATGTATTGGGCATATTTTGGCAATATATTGGCAATATTTTTATTATTTTTAGTTGTTGCACAAAGAAAATATTATTTTATTAAGTTTTAATACAATACGCATAAGGAAATACTCTAGTCAATTTTATAAGTTACCATCGTAATTTTATAATATACGGTAAATGTGAAAAATTCTGTTATAATTTAATTTTAATTTAATTAATTAATAAATTTAATTAATAAATAGTAAATAATTGAATATTGTATTATATAGACTTCAATGCTAATTTTTTATACTTACTCTCTTTATACCAGCGGGCATTCAAGGAGGTTGTATTTTTGGCCTCACTGAATAAAAAAAGTAATGTCTATAGAACTCCACAAAAAGTAACAATAATAATAATAATAGCTCAGCCTCGCCTTCGGATATCAAGTAACAATTTATACTCGCAGTCTGGGACATTCTTTAAATTTTCTCCCAGAGTGCAACACTTATACTCTAATTCAATTATACTATGTTTTTATTAAACCAGAGCTCGATGTATTCTACTTTCAAAATAGTCGAGTTTCGCAAATGGCAGTGCTCCAAATTTCCAGTTCAAAAACGTCTTACTCAAAGTGAACGACACTCAATACAACCTATCGTTAAATGCAATTACGAAATACTACGTAACGTTTTTCCAATTGATTTCCGTTCCTCCGACTGACGCGCGGCTCTTTCATTCTCTCTCTCTCTCTCTTTTTTTTTTTTTTTTTTTTTTTTTTGAAGCGTCAGCCGTCATTGTTCGAGACGTGTACTATAATAGTAAAGAGCTGACGGTTAATCTTCCGTGCGCCGTATTGGTTTTATAAGCCGCCGTCACAATGAGCAAGACAACAATACGGTTCTCCGTGCGAGATATCGATCATCGATCTCCCATCAATCTTCGGGGAGAAAGTGGCCAAACTCACCGTCGTGACCAACTTTATAATATTAAAAGGGACAGTGCTATGTGGCAAGTTGCTTGGAACAACGATCGAGTGTAAAATTAATATCAATTATCATTCGTCTTAATTCGGGCCTAAATTTTTAAAGTCTCGTAAACAGAATTTATATTCTGTATTTATTATAATAGAAACATAGTGTACTAAGTCTTTTATATAAAAATTATACTCCGTGTAAATACGAATAATTAAGACAGAAAACTTTAAGGCTATAAGTATACACCGAGAGAAAAGTTTAGTCACAGTTACTAAAAAAGCATCTAACAGTTGCTAAATTTATAGTGCTATAGAGGACCAACTAAGTAATATAGTTGATTTTACTAAATTAAATTTAGAATCAATTACTTTAAAAATGCTATCTTTTACTAAATTTCCAACTATAATTTCGGTCACTAATTAAAATATTGTTTAAGATAATATTACATATAGTATATTTTACTATATTTTATGAAATAAATGAAATAGTTGACTTTACAATACTTGTCTACTATATTATACTTTATTATAGTATATTTCATCCAAAAATTTAGATTCCGTTACTAAACTTCATTTTATTACACAAGCTAGTATGACTTAAATATACGATTTTTCTCGGTGTACAGGATATAAAAAATTAATGAAAATTTCAATTTACCTATTACACATTTAATTTATTTCCTTTATTTTATTATATTTTTATATAAATAATCTATTTTCGTACAGCATCCATTCATATCGATTCCTATTCTTCCAAGTGTATAAGTAATTAAAATAAAAAAAATGAATTTTCGAAATTGCCCAGACACTCAAAGCGCATCGAAAAAATCTGGACCACTCACCTACCGAAATAACTTTTGAAATAAATTCATTCACGCCGTACTTGCGCATATACGCTCAAACAGCAACGCACGTGTTGAACATTCTAAAGGTCGTAAGCACGGCGCGGATGCTCGGGGCACTATGCGCGCCGTTGTCGAGTGACTTATTAATGATTGCCGATTCCCGCGCAGCACATAATAAAACGCACTCGGGGATGATCGGTTACGGGCGATTTGACGATGCTCCCGCTAATGACGACGTTGCCCCGGCGTTTGTCCGTACAGCGGCCGCCCGGGCGGTTGCGCGCGGCATCAATTAAGCGGCTAATTAATTAGCGTTGCCCGTCGACCGCCTCGCGAATGGAGCAAATCCGATTGGCCGGAGCCCGGGCCCCCGGCTCAGTGGCTTGCGCCTCTATCTCCCTTTATTTATCTACCGACGTCCTTGGAGCTGCTCCGCGAACGACGCCGTCGGGGTGGGAGCTGCCTGCGATTACTTACCGAATTATTGCGTTAGGAAAGTTGCGAGTAATTTTTCTTGTAAATCATTTATTACGTTATTTTTATTAATTAATCGTATCGCGAGTTTTCTGCTGTATTAGAAGTATTTTGTAAATACTCCCCGCGATCGATATAACGAAGGGCAAAGTTCAACGCAGTATCCTGTCTTAAAAAAAGGTTGGCAGGATAGATAGATATTTATTAAACAGAAAAAAAATTACATACGTACTTCGTATTAAGGTAAACGCAGTTACCTACGCTGAGAGAAGAATTTGGTAATTTTAAGTAAATATTTACTTCAATAGTACTTTGTTAAACGTTTCTTTGAATCAAGTAACTAATTTTTTGAAACTACTAAATTTATTTAGAAACGAATAAAGTCATTTAGTTTTAAAGAAATATTTCAAATAAATATTTAACAAGTACTATTGAAGTAAATATTTATTTAAAATTACCAACATTTTTTTCAGTGTACACATAGGCTGGTATAACAAAAATAAACTTACAAACTAACTTAAAAACTAATGACCAGATTATTATTATTAAATTTATTCGTTTTACAAGATTAACAAAAAACAAAACTGGTCAATAGTCATATAATAATTGTTATTAAATTTATTCGTTTTACAAGATTAACAAAAAACAAAACTGGTCAATAGTCATATAATAATTCTAATTAGACTCTATAATTTTCACATTTTTTAACAATAGTAATATATTTCTATACAGATTTTTTTTTAAATATTTTTCTTAATAGCTACTTTGCTTAAATTTAGACACTTTAATTCATTTGGCAAGGTTTTGTATATTTTTGTAGGATGTTGTGAAGTATTTTAAAACGCGATTTGATTGGCTCACGGGCATATCCGGTTAAATGGCGCTAAATTTAAAAATGTAACTTCAATAAATAGTATACTTATAAAAAAAGTGGACACGTGAAGCACGTTGGACTTTGCCAGTCTATAGAAATAATAAATTTATATAGAAATATATTTTACAGATTAGAGATGAAGTTATACAAGAAAATCGATTGTTCAAAAGCGAAACGAGCGTTTTCGTTACGCTTAAAATAAAGCATAGAATAAAAATCGTGTCATTAAAGACGTTACCGAGAACAGGATTTTCTAAATCCGATCCTTCAACCTATACATTGAGTTCGTTCGTCTTTAACCCAGCAGGACTTAAAAATAGCGAAGGAAACGTCTCTGTCGATCGGGAGCGTGTCGTGTACGGCAAAAAGTCGCATTAAGGGCCATTGAAACCTCCTCTCTCTCTCCCCCCAGGACCGTCCCCGAGTTGACGGAGAGATCGGAAAGAGCGAGAGGACCGGGCAGCTGCAACGGCAGCATCCACCGCGTAATTTCCCTGTTCGGCCTTATCACGGCGCGCGAGCGACGGGGCCCAGCTGCCCTCGTGACGAATCCACGAAACCAGAGCCCGGCTCGACAAATAAAATAAAAAAAGAAACGCTCAGCTCTACGGGCGAATTACGGGCGCGACTTAGGGAACGAATCGCATCAGTATTTCAAGAAAAATTCGTCACAGCCGGGATGTACGGTCGCGCGCGCATTCTACCGAGGTGTGAACGCAGTCCGCGATTCGTCGCGGGCGCCTGCGGGCCTTGTTCCCTCCGCTTTTGTTCCACACGCCGTGGTAGAAAGAAGTCGCGATCGACGGGCTCTCTTTCTCTTTGACACCGGAGCATTCGAATTCCGGCGGTGCGCATATAATATATATATATATATAATTTACATGTACACTCGACGATCCTCGAAATTAGATAAGCCGCGAGGCGCAAAAGTGAACGGGGTCATACACGTGTGTAAATATTGCCTCTCGCGCGATTCCAGACAGCCATCGATCATTTCAACAAATTTCTTTTTCCTGTTTTTTTTTTTTTTTAACAACCGGGAGTATTTCCGCGTCGTCGGCAGTTTCAGCTCTACGCGGACAATCCCGGAATTTATGTTATTTTACAACGAAAATATCGAGCGCGCGTCCGGGGCACGATCGAGCGGCGGCTACATATACAGACAATAAAACAATCGATCAATCCATCTTTCTCTGCGTCCGTCTCTCTCGTACCCCTCGCGCGTCGCCGCGGCGCTCGCCGAGATCACTCGATTTACTGTTGACGAAGCAGAAAGTGCGCGCGCGGGCTCGTTGTTCGAGAGGCGCGGATCGAGGAGAGAGCCTAGACACACAGAAAGAGAGCCGCTTGCCGGCAGCACCTGTCTAATCTCCTTTTTTTTTTTCGCCCTTCCTATACCTTCCCTTCGTGATTCGCCTCTTTTTTTTTTTTCATTCGAAGTCTCCTCCTTCCGTCTCGCTCTCTGCTGGCCGGTGCCCCGGCGGCGTGCGTGAGCGCGCGTCTCTTGCCTTTTTGTGCGTGAGCCGGCAGATTTTTAATTGGAAAACGACATTTTAGACGCGCGAGCGGCAACCTGTAACCCATAAAGTTTTTGTGAGGCGAGCGCGCGGGCCCTCCATTCATCAATTTTGTCGAAATAATTAAGCGCGGGCCCAATTTTGGGGATAAAAAGGCCGCTTATTATGCCCCTAACCGAGTGTGTGTATACGCGCGCCGGTTAATAGGAAAGCTGAGTGGCGCAATTATACGAGCGCCTCCGCGCGCATGGGAACGTACACTCGTACACGAAAACGCGGCGTGAGTTGTTTTTATTGAAAAGGTTTTATGGGATTGCCGTGATTTCATGAAATAAAAAAAGAAGGTAATAAATGAAACGCAGTGAGATCACTGCTTATCCAGTGGCATATGACGTATTCCTTTTCGTTAATGACATTTCAGTTCCTTATATTTTTTTTTTATAATAACAAACAATCACACGGAATTTCGAAACATACCGTAAGCATTTTATCTCGTTATTCAGTTTTTTTTAACGATTTTTTTCTTTCATTTGAATACGAGCGATCGCCTAAACATCTTATAAGGAGAATCGATGCTCGCTTAACGATCCTTTACAGAATGCATCAATAATTTAACATTTTTACTAACCTCCCAGAAACATTTCGCCGAAAATAAAGAAATTAAAAAAAGAACGCACGACGTCGACGACAACGACTGGAAATCAAAGTGAATATTCCGTCAAGGCCGCGCAATAAAAGCAGCGCTCGAATGAAGTCAGCGTATCTCCCAAGCGTTTATTCTTTATCAGTTATTGCAGAGGCTCCGCGTATATTTTATTTCACCCGAGCGCGCGGGATCCCCCTTTAAATTCGCGATCGCCGCAATACATTCGCCTCGAGAACATTATTCCGAATCGAAATAAAAGAGGCCCGGCGGAGGCGCGGGCGCGCTATTAATTTCGCGGCCGGCGGACTTAACGACGCGCGGCGGAAACTCGCAAAAGGAGAGAGTCGCGCGCTCCGCGCGACAATGGCCTCGACGCCGCGCGAGGAGAGGAGTATTACAGGCGAGTCCGAGGCTGCCCGGGAGCCCCACTGGGCCATCGTCGCCCCGGGACCGGATTCACGCCTCTCGTTTATTATGCGCGCACCGGCCCCGCACACCGACGGGACACACGCTCCCGAAGACTCCTTTTTTCGGGCAGACGCGATTCGACGCGCCGCGCTAGGGCAGATTGACTGACGATGACCGAACGCGCCATTGTGTACGAAACGGGTTCTTGGTGCCGGGTTGTATATACGCCGCGCGATGCCTTCGTGATTTTTGCCCTCCTTCGTCGTCTCTTATTTTTTTTTAACGCGAACCGAGAACCCGGGTACACTGCTCTTTTTTTTTCACGGACATCTATTTTTCGCGTTTTTTGTCTCGACGGATTTTACGATGAGTGTGAGATTCTGAATTTCTTTTTTGTTCTTTCGGAGGAGCGGGGACTTTTTATTCTATGTGCACGAGTTAGTGTGATTCGGGGAATCGCAAAACATGTATTGAGATTTTCACAGTTTTTGCTATCTTCTTGATTGAGTCACGTTGAAACAAGAAGTTGATTGAATGTCTATAGAAAAACGAGTTTATGTTGTTAAATAATAAAAATGTAATGTTCATTCATTTTGTGCTCTTTTTAATGGAATTCTTCTTTTTTACAGGTGGAGTCGGGACTATTTTATATGCGGATGCTTCGAGAAATACTGGATTTTTCTATCTCCATTTTAAATGAAGTTATTATAAGTAAATGAAATATGTGATTGAAAGTAAATAAATCAAGAGGTGTACCAATATTTCATAGGTAAAGAAGTTTATTTTTATTTATTTATTTTTATTAATTTGATTGATTTTATATAAATCACGTTCCCTTGTCTCCACCAATTCTTCCTTTAAATAAATATCTGTACATGGTTTTAATTTATTTTATATTAAGGACTCTGTCAAATTGATTACAATCATGATGAAAAGAAAATTAATTATTTATGGTACAGTTGACCACTTTTTTTTCAATTTAAAAAAGTACGAGTTCTGACGGTTATCTTCACTGAATTTCCATTTCAATTTTCATCAACAAGTGAGTATATCGGATAAAAATACATAAAGCACACATTCTTTTTTTTTTTTGTTTTTGCTTATTATCACGTTGGCAACGTACCAACAAAAACTGCGTGGATTTATTAAAGTTTCAAATGAAACTCTTAAGTATTATTTACACCCTGCGTGTCTTCATAAATATTCACTCTTGAAGCTTGTAAAGTTTGATAAAGTTAACTAAATATTCAATTAATACGGAATGATGAATTTTGTTAATTTACTTTGAGAGCTTTCAACTTTTTAATTATACAAATTATATACAATTGCAAATGATTCAAATATTTTTTTTACTTTTCAAATAACGTCCACGGAATGCATATTTCATGGTCGGTAAAAAAAAAGTCTATTTAAGTCCCGGTATAAACTAATCAATTTAAACTCGACAGAAAAGTGACAACCCCTACTGGCTACTAACGCCATCGTTAAAAAACGAATTTTCCGCATAATAATTACGAATATACGTTTGAAAAAAAAAATACTCAATGCGGGTCTAATTATCTCCCAAGCATACATACATACATCCCACAATTCTGTCCCTCTTTTACGGTCGCAGATAATGAGATTGTCATTCAAAAAATATTCCAGCAAATTAATAAATTCAGACAATAACCACCAATTTAACCACTTTCCCAATACCGAATTCCTGCAAGCCATACGCTTCCCGCTTCTTCAGTCCCGTTACAATAAACTTCTTCGAAGCGATATTAGGTGCAACTAGTTTCACCATAGTTTCATGAAATTTCGCTCGACGGGAGAATCAGCGCAATCCGTTTGCCGGTGTATATCCGCCGCGCGAAGCTAAAGCAATTTATGTGCGTCGGCCTGGGGACTCGACGTCAAAGCTTCGGCGCGCAGTCAGGAGGTCAGTGGATGAATCCGGGGCCACGGGGCAAGTGGCCCGCAGGTATGCACGGAGAAATACGGGGCGAAGGTGCGTGCGCACGGGGTCCCTGGGACGAGTCAAGTGCTTCGAGGGCTGCCCGCCCAACTCCTGTTCTACCTGCTTCGGATGACGTCGCGCGGCCACGGCGGAACTTTGGAGTACGCTGCTGAGGGGGAGGGACAGTTTTCAACTCGGAGAATCTATTCCGTGTACATTGTCAATCATAAGTTCAGAGAGCCGCTGGATTAGTGCTTACGTAAACCGTCGATGTGTGCTAAAGGCTTTGAGCTTTTTATACTCGGTCCTAATCGGGTTTCGAGTATGAAATGGACGTCGATTGTTAATTTTCATAATAGGCGAGAAAGCCAGTTAAGTAATATGTACTCGAGGAATTTTTTCGTTAAACAAACGTAAAAATTAGCCTTTGTATAAGCATTTTCGGTGGTGGCTTTATGTATAAGATAGATGCGTATCAGTACAAATAGAAAAGACACTATACTATAATGATTGTGTAATTTGGGTGAAAGACTATATTGACTATAGAACGCCGCGCAATTAACCGTAATGAATCGCAAGCTCATTAGAAATTATCAATCAATAAGTGACGATTATTTTTATCTTTTGCGAGATATCTTTTGCCTGATTATGGGATGATTCGTTTAAATTATAATATATAAATTGTATAAGTGTATAAATTATAATGTATAAAAACTGTTCCAAATACATAGAAATTCACGGAATGTTAATTATATGCACGAATAATAAAAGCGGCGTATTTAGAATAACAAAGTGACATTCCAGCTTCGACGAAAAACCTAAAGGATGTACGGTAAATGTTCCACTGGTCTATATGTAAAAAACCCTTGTTTAGAATTAAACACATTTCTAATAGAATAATTGGGCGTTAACGAGCGAGGCCTAATTAGGAGGAATAAATTCGCTTAATTTTATTAGTACAACTCGGTATAAACAGTTTAAGGCTTGTTTAAAGTAAGCTATCACAAATACAAGCACATAATGGCCAAAAATGAGTATGTTAACTGCGTCGTCCTCGTATAATTACAACATCAATAGACAACGTGTAAGAGCAGCTGCGCGCGGGTTATAAGGAGCCGCGTGCGCGCGCATCTGATTGGAGATTTCCCCCCGCGCGCGCGCGCGCCTGCGGTAGTTAATTGCTAATTACGAGCATAACGATCTGAAAAAAATGTAAGGGATCCGGGGAGAGAGCCAGAGATCGAGGAGGGAAAGACATAAAAAGGCGAAGCCAGTCCTCCCGTAATAATCGGATAAGAGAAACTCGAGGCTGCGGCCGCGGCGGCAGCGGGCGCTATTCCACGGAAAAAATTGTCATTCTATCCCTGCACACACGGCCGCCTTCCGCATACGCTGCACACTCTCTGCCTTATGTCCCTCCGCGCGGGCCAAGCGGAGGGACCCCAGCCCTCCCCGGCGTTCGCGGAGCCTCAATAAATTAGTGCCGGGGCCTCTCTTCTCGAAAAACTCGCCTCCCCTCCGCCGCCTTCATAGCCAGTTTATCTCCGCGTCATCTACCGATGTTAAAGCGGCCGATTGTTTATGTAATTCACGATGGAACAGCGGTGGTCCGCTCGGTCATTTGTATCGAGGCTCATCTCTGTCGGAGCCCCGACGCCCGGTTTATTATATCGGGGCGCGCGAGTAGTCCTATCCGAGATGGACGGGCCGCGGGAAGCATTTCGGGAATCCGACGGCGAGCTCGCGTTTCGCCGCGCGGAGCTTATCGCGTCAATCGAGACGCAGATGCGACGAGTTATAACGGCCGCGCCCTCGGCTAGCTACTCCCGTGCTGATTTATCGCGCCCTCGGCGACTTTTCCTTCGCTTTCCCGGCTGACCCCGAGTGCCCTCCTGTACTCCCCCCATCGTATATTGATCTCCCGGCGCAGCTCCTTGTGCCAGCGCGCGGTTGACCTTTTTCGGCCGTATGGACATTGTGCGTGCCGCGGCGCGGGGCATGTCGAATTTCATTAGCAGGCCTCGTTAACATTTCTCATAGAATTTGTATGCGCTTGTAAGGCTCTCATGATTTCTTTCTAAATGGACATGCTTATAACGTTTTGGGAGGCTAATTTTTTAGGGAAGGAACTTATGGCTGCTTGGGAGGAGGAACTGACATATGTCCTGGTATCGTTTTCCAGCGAGCTCCTTTTTTTTCGAGTTAAGATTATTGCCGATCGTATATTTCGTTTTGTACAAGCAGAAGTCATAAGATATTTAGTAGAAAAAAAAGCTAAGGGCTGGAGGTTCATAATACATCTGGTAAGTAAGTTGCACGAGTAGGGATCGTAGATTCATCATTTAGTATAAAGATATAATAAAAAATTACTGTTAAGATGAAAACGAATTTTAGGATGAACTACGTCACCTAAGTAAACGTAAAAAAAGGATATAGTGACAACCGCAAAATAAGTAATAAAAAACAAAAAATTAATTTCCAATTTAAACGCAATATCAAGTGATAGTTTTTTTTGTAATTTTATTTTTCGAAAGAGATACAATTAGTCTATTGTTATAGCAAAATCGTAATTAGTTACGATGTAGAACGATCAGCTCATTAATTATAACATAGTAAAATATTAATTATCATTCTATAGCTCACGATGGTTGATAGACTAATCGATAATACTGAATTACTTTATGAATAAATAGTAAACTGACCTATTTTGACCATGGTTTTTAATTTTATTTAGAACAGAACATTTATTATAACATAAATAATTAATCTGGACTTACTTCTCAAATGTTCTAAACCGTGAACTTATGCAGCATAAATGTTATTGAATTAAGTTAAGGAACTAAATTAATAAGTTAAAGAACTAAATTATATATTTTTTAGGTATAAGTGGAGTATGTACAGGAAACTAGCCTGATATTAGTTATATATAAACCATAACTACATTGGTAATTATGAAAGAAACAAAGACATCAATTGCGAAATTGTTCTTTTTAAAAATGAATAAATTCCACTTTTTAAGAATGGCCAGGTACTATAAATAAAACTCCGCTCTTTTATCTTGGCCGAAGTAGGTGTGTGCACTATAACAACGGTAAAGAAGCAATTTTACTTGGTAGTTAATAAAACTAACTTTAGCTGTGAACTATAAAGTCTCATTAATACTTCTCCGACAATGTATAAATCGCTGCCTCGCAAGTTCAGACCGTTAGAAGTTCAAGCTGAAAATCATCGTGTAGAGCTTCTTAAAATACAAGTCTGCAATTTTGATACTTACAGTATAATTCAGCTCCCCTTTATTTGTCACGCTCTAAAAAAGTAAATTTGTTTCACATTTTAATTATTGATGTGTTAATATTTAATTGCTCATTAACGGAGAAATATTTTACATATTAAAAATCACTACTGTACTTACCTAAGGCAATGACAAATTTGTAAAATTAAAAAAAATTACGATAGTGGCTAGTAAATTTTACTGTATAAATATAGTAAATATAGTAATATTTGCTAGCAATTATACCTTTCTTTTATTTCTCAAGTTTGTTCTTCCTACTTTAAAAGAACACAGCAATTGTTAATGTGACATTTTTCTGGGTTTAATCGTTACCTCAGTCTTTATTTTAATAAAAATTTAATATATCGCACTTATTCTTCGCCATAGAAAAAATCGAATAATATGATCCTGAGTTATTCCACTTCTACACACACGCGCACACGCACGCACACATACACACACGCATATTTTCTAAAAACATAAAATAATCTAAAAACACAAATTTCTAAAATGTTTTTAGAGAAACTTTTTTTTTTACTATTACCAAGTTTCCTCAGTGAGGAAGCAAAAGACGACCTAAGAAAATATATTCGCGCGAAATAAAATTTAAGGGGGGTTTATACCTAAAAATTTTTTTTTTGAAAAAAAATTTGAAAATCAAAAATTATAATAAAATTTATATTTTCTATTAAATATTCTAGAAATATGTTATATTCCTGACAAAATGAGCCCAGAT
>JAWWEN010000048.1:1018910-1032260 GCA_035582955.1 Sycophila texana
TACATATACCTTATAAAAGTGTTATAGCGGTAATTAAGAATAAATATATTCTTTTGAAAGTGATTGTAGCGCTCTAAACCCCTTAAATTTCGATATTCGATAAATTTGATAATTCAAGACTCTTCAATTCGATCATATCGCAATGCATTTTAATATAAGAGATTTTTAATTTTCAAATTTTTTTCAAAAAAAAATTTTTAGGTATAAACCCCTCTTAAAATAACATTATTATGAACATTCAACTACTTCTCGCAATACGCAACGGTACCATTTCCTCCTCTTCACTTTAATAAACACTTAATTATTCTTCTCCTTCCCAGCGATCGAAGAAAGAAATTCCTCGCGAGCGCTAAACGTCGCCACTTATAAAAAAAAAAAGTGTTATACCAATTCCTTCCTCGATTCCGCTGGTAATCTCGTAGCTCATGAATTCCCGCCCGCGGAACGGGTTCTATAGCCAGGCACGTTGAGCTGATCGCGCTATTCACACGATCGGCGTATTTACTCAAGAGCACATCGACAGCGTCTGAGTGCTTATAGTCGCTCTTACGGCGACCCGCCACCTCTTCACATCCATATTGAATGGACTAGCGGCGGCTTCGCGTGTGCGGGCGTACGCCCGCTACGAAACGACATCCAACTCTCTCTCTCTCTCTCTGTCCCATTCTGCCTGATAAAAAAGCGGAGGGGTAAGAGGGGCTCGACGGGACGAGGAGGCCGAGCGAGCGAAAAGGGGGGCAATCGGCACGCAGAGTGCAGGCTTCGCGAGAGGCGCAGTCGGCCGCGGCCTAGGGTGGCGCATTAATAATGAAGGTGCGCGCGGAGCCACGAGTCCGCGGCGCGATCGATGCGCGCCGCAGCGGAAGAGC
Organism: Sycophila texana; assembly: GCA_035582955.1. NCBI lineage: Eukaryota > Metazoa > Arthropoda > Insecta > Hymenoptera > Eurytomidae > Sycophila > Sycophila texana. The sequence goes on from JAWWEN010000048.1 coordinate 1,019,780, forward strand.
CGCCGCGGGTGCGCGGCCAGAAGTCGGAGAGTAGCCCTCTCGGCTCCCGTCCGCCCTTTAAACCCTTATTAAACGCGGCCTCACCTACGCCCCCCCCCCCTATTTCCATACCCCCTCGGTATGCGTGACTCGCGCGTTCCGCAAAGCCGCGCGGGAGGAGCGCTCCGATTTGCCGTTTAATTTTCAGCGCATTTTGCGACGCGGCGAAACGCGTCCGCCTCTAGGCCGAACGAATTTTCGCGGTTTCGCGCCCTCCGCCTCTCGTTAATTCCCCGAATATCGCGGTTTATCTCTCTCGCAGTTTGAGTTTCGCCGATTGCTGCGCGGAACATTCAATTGCCCGGGTTATTCGTTGCTGCTGTAATCGTTTTTGATTGAGCGGACGGTGTTTGTTTTGTTTTTTTTAGAGGTGAAAATATGAGACGAAAAAGATAGTTTGCGAAACGGTTGTTTTTTAGATTTGGTTCGTGTAAATGAACGGGCAATTAAAGTCGATTCGAAATTAATTAATTGATCTTGAAGCTGTCTTGATATGATGGTGTGAATTTTTTGTTTCTGATTTATCGTGTGATTTTTCATTCTTCATTCTTCATTATGACAGTCGAAGATTCGTAGAAATGAGTATATAAGTTGATTTTATCCGATATTCAAAAGATGCGCAAAAATGTGTCTTTAATCATACCTGAACCGCTTCAGATATTATTAATGAATATTGATTAGTGATAATATATTTATAAAATCATGTATGATATAGGGCTATAAGAATTTTCTATAGCCCGCTCTCCATCTTGGACAACTTATGCAATAATCATGGCTCTTGCTCATCATTTGTATAGATTTTCTTAGGGATCAAAGAACAGGCCATTGGAAAGCTTGTTACATAAATAACCCAATGCTATTACTTTTTCATGAGCTAAGAAACGAAAATTTGGGTTAGATTTTAATAAAACGCCTGACTGATTAAAGAACTAAAGGCTAACATTTTTTTAAAAATAATTCAGTCGACATTCCAACTATATTTTAAAATAGATTCTTCGATAATTGTACAATTAATCGTGACATTATAAGCGCTAACCTGCGAAAGCTTCATCAAAATCCCATTTCAAGCTATACTTTTCAAAGGCATTTAGCATAATTAGTTACAGCTCCCTCGTGTGTTATTAAAAACGACGTTGATATTAAAAATAAAAAAAAAAAAAAAAGAAAACGAATTTATTATCAGCCGAATTATCGCATACGGATTAATCAAATGAAATATCGCTGTAAAATTCAAGCAGCCGCACTTAAATGAAATGAAAAAGTTGAGCGAGAAGCATGAGAGGGTCCCCCCTTTGCAGGTAGGCGTGCGTGCAATCCCCGACCAACTAATTCCGCGCGCGCTGGTCTGAATAATGAAAATGATAAAAAAAAAAAGAAACGGAAGGAGAGCTTTCCTGGGGCTCACGAAAGTCAGATAACTTCGTCGCCGGCAGTCCTGCCGTTTGGCCCCGTTTCTGTCGTTCCTTTCCTCCCTTCTCTCCCTTTCGCTCTCTTGTACTCCTTTCGACTCGCGCGGCGATGGAGTGGTAAGAAAAAGTGTCGCTCGATGCTAATCTCGAGCCGCGAGCCACCGATATACGACGGCCGCGCTAACAAGCCTCGGCCGCCGCGGCTTTTCGCCTGTGTGACTGCTGCATTACTCGCGGAAGAGACCCGCGAAACGCCTGCCGCTTATATACGCAAATCGTTGCGACGCGACGGAAGTAGGAAACGAGCGGGGAAGGGAGGTCGAGGGTCGCGTTTAGGAAGCAGATGATTAATCGTCGACACGCGACTCGCGCGCCGATCTACTTCTCTCTCTCTCTCTCCGTCCCGGCGCTTTCTCGCTCTCTCGTGCTCATGAGCAATGAGATAGAGGAACTCCGGCTTTCAGCAAATTTAGGGAAAAAAATTGGAGTTCCAACCCACCGCGGCGATAAGGCGCACGCTGAATAAACGTTATTTTCTTATTTTACACGTATATATGTGGTTTATTACCCGCGCTAAGAGGCAGAAAATTTTTCGATTTTCATATTACGCCGCTACAATGAGGGATCGAGCGGGGAATGGAAATTATTTTGTTTGTGGCCCTTCGTTTCATTACCCAGGACGTTTGTATATATACGTGCGGGCTCGATAATTATTGTACGGCGGCGAAGAGGAGTCACCTTTTTTTTTACAATATAATTAATGCATTGGAAAAAGAAGCTAAACGAAATGGACTGTATTCCGATGCAATTAACTCGACGAATAGTTATTACCTCGGTTATAGCTTGATTTATGTTACTTTTTATATTTGTATAATGTCTTTATCTTTTTGCGCGCAAATAAGGGCCGCGCATTTAAATCTCATTCGATCGCATTATTTTTTTGCCGATAAATATCCTATACCTGCGATCGTTAAACTTTATAAAATCATGCGATATACGTGTATATAATAAATGTTAATAAAATAATGACGAATAAGTTAAACTTATTAATTCGATTCGTTACTTTATTTATTCAAATATAAATTTATCGTGCTTATACGCTCACCCTGGGTATTATTCATTATACTTCAGCGTTATTCATTATACCTCGTCGTTTTTTCTGAATCTCTGTCGTAAAAAGTTATGTAGCACCTGTAATCGTTACCAAAGAATGTGCAAAATTTATAAAGTGCATTCACTGGAAATGCACCTAATATTAGTCGACTTATTATCGAACTTTATAATAAGAATATTAGTTATACATATCGACAATAATAACAACAACAACAATAATAATAATAATTATTATTATTATTATATTATCATTAGTTTCTTCGGTGTCGAGTGAGAAATCGATTAACTTGACCGCGTTTCCGGTTACGAGTGAACGATCCGATTGTATAAACGAATGCGCCAAAGGATACCTATTGGCTCTCGTTTTAATTTTCAATAGGACCTCTGTGTAAATGGGGGAGTAGGGAGGCTTCACTCGCACCGATTCCACATAAAGGTGCTGGCTCGCTCCATATATACATCCTCTGTATTTATCGTGTAAATATTAAATCTTATCTCTGTGGCACTTAACTTCGGCAATCTGTCGACAAACGCGCGTATAGAACACGTGTGCCATGACGCTGATGTTATTTTAAGGGCTCAAGCGTCGAGCCCCGTATTAAAGAGTTGTTGTTAAAAACTGCTTGCTTTTTCTTAAGTGGAATATTAGATCGGTTCATTCTTTATCTCTGAATTCATTCATATTTAAGACTCTTTTTTTTACGACTCCACTGTTTATTTTCTTTTGCTTGACCTCCTTTAAATTTTCAAGCACCAGAAGATAAATGAAAACTTTTTTTCTTTACGTTCGATAATTTTGAATGATAATTGTAATAATTATATAAGGTATCGGTTATTATTTGTCGGTTATTATTATTTGTACTTTTTTTTTTGTTGGATGCAGGATATGTCGATTAAGGAGATTGAGGTAAAATCATAAGACAATTTTTTAGTTTACTTTGAAACAATAACGTAAGTTATAAATTTATTCACATAAATTAAATAGTTGGAGTTTAGCAAATATTATGTATGTATATATATACACATTCGCGTGTGCATACATACACGCGATGTATGTATTCTTGTGTGATCGTGGATACGATAATTTTCGTTTCGTATATTCGCTTTAAATTCAATTTGTTTTGTTTTTTTTTTATTCGAGGAAAAATCTAATGTCGAGAATATATCTTACACGAGGCGAAAGATTATTCTTAAATACATATTTACATATCGTACAACAGCCTTCGTTCAGCAGTCAATATAAAATTATAAAAAATTGCCTATCTAAAAGTTCCAAGACTCTTCTAATAATTCGCATTTTTCAAGATCCCAAGAAAAGCATTCTCATTTTGAAACATTCGCACCAGCACCTTGGAACGCGTTTTGCAGTGCTTACATCGTTTCTCTCACTCTCTCACACTCCCTTTCATTCCCTTACACGAGTAGTCGCTCAATTATTTCACATTATTTTTTTATTTTAAATAAGTATGTACAGCCGTGTGTACGAAACAGTAAGGATGCCGTGGTCGAGGCTCCGTTCGCGCGACACATTCCATTAAGCGATTTTTTATGTATATGTAATGCGTAATGTGTTTTACAATTCTCTTTTCTTTCTTTTTTTTTTTTTAAGTAAAAGCTTTCCTTTACACAGACATTCCGCTAGTCAGTTTGGCGAGGTAGGCCATCGGCAATTCACAGAGTCCGTCGAGACAAAGAAACGAACGAAATTCGCACAGAGAAGCGTATCAGTTCACAAACATTTTTTTTTTACCCCCCGTCCCTCCAATATATACGTTTGTTTCTCACTAACTATCTCGCACTTTTTTTTTGTTCACTAGAAAAAAAAAAACGAAACACATGTCGTCGCTTCTTCACTCATCTCCGGGACTCGCAACAAGCCTATATATAATCGTAACGCATTTACAATGTACAAATGATTAAATCGATCGAAGACTCTCGTTTATCTTAACGAAACTTTATACGCAGAAGTAAAAAATAAAAAAAATAAAAAATTCGTGAATAGAACCAGGATTCGCGCGCGTCGCGCGTAAAACTAGAAGAATGACAAAAATATATAATATTTGTATACATCGTGGTTAATATAAAAACGAAAAGAAGTCCGGCAACGGATTTATTCAAAGAACAGTCGCAGCTCCCCTTTTTAGCATACAACGCGCACACAGATATAAAGAACGAGCGTGAATTTTCCCCCAAGTCCACGACTATATGCAAGCGCAGAACAATCGTAGAATCAGATACATCGAAGTGCACACACCGTATATGAAGTAGAGACCGTTTACGTATATTTTTTTTTTATTTTTTTTAATCGCGGTTTATTGGCGAGGAAGCGATCGCTAAGAAAAAACAGCCCTGTATGTACTAGTTGTTCCCTGCTGCTGCGCGCCCGCGTCTCACCCCGCCGAAGGGAGGGAGCGCCGCGCGGCGTGCGCAGCTTAGACCAGGTAGGCCTGGCCCGACTGGGGCGGCGGGAGCTGAGGGTGATGGTGCTGTCCGGCCGCGTGCTGCCTCCAGGCGTTCCTCTCCAGGGTCGAGTAGTCCGAGTCGATGGAGGAGTAGATGTGCTCCGACAGGGGCCGCCTGCTGCCGTCCGTCGCCCCGTCCATCGATGGGTCCTGGTACGCCCGGTTCATCGTGAGCCGGGGGCTGGGGCTGGCGGTGCCGGCCGGGGTCTCCCTGCCCGGGTGCTGGCCGTGCGCCGACGACGCCGTGTGGATGGGCTCGATGACGCGGCCGACGCTGTTGTGGCCGAGGGTCGCCGTGCTGGAGTAGGCCGGCGGCGCCTGCATGAGCTCGGCGGAGTCCTTGAAGAGCGGATGGTGTCCCGCGGCTATGTGCTCCGGCACGCGGCCCTTCTCCGGCCTGCCCTCCAGGGTGTAGGTGTTCACGTTGCGCCTGTACAGCGAGGAGTTCTTGCGGGCGAGGGTGTCGCCGGGTGGCATGGCGTACCTCAGCCGCTCCCAGAACCTCTTCTCGCCCCAGCGGACGAGGACGGCGGTGCGCAAGTACGGCCGGAGCTCGAGGTCGTTCTCGGCCTCGTGGGCGACGGGGCCTGCTTGAACGATGACCAGCTGCCCGGGCCGGCCGCGGAGGGCCTCGTGGAGGGCGGCACGGAACTCAAAGCGCGACCACTCGGTCTGGAGGAAGTTGCGCGTGAGCACGACGACGACGCGCTTGGAGGCCTCGGCGGCCTCGAGGACGACGGGGGCGGCGGCGCGCAGGCACGGCAGGTCTCGGTGGTGAAGGCAGAGGCGGAGTCCGCCGACGCCGTGTTCGAGCTCGACGCCCAGGGTGTGGAGTACGAAGTCCTCGTCCTTGGGGCTGTAGCAGACGTAGCCGTCGTAGAGGCGCTCCTTGTCCTCGGGCACGGCGGCCTTGGCCCAGAAGCGCACGCCGTAGCGGGAGTACGCCCAGGTGCGCACCGGCTCACGGAAGATGAAGGCGAGGACGGCGAGCACGAGGAGCAGCAGGATGGCGGAGAGGGTGGCGGCGACCATGGGCAGATAGTCGGAGACCATGATGCTCTCGATGACACCTCCCTGGGCGAAGTAGTCCGAGCAGGCGGTCTCGTTGACGTTGAGCCGACGGCGATAGGCCGGCCGGGCCTCGTTGTTGTAGCACCAGACGTCAGAGGCGTCGACCACCTTGTGCGCGTTCTCGGACACCCAGGCGGTGAGCTCCTGGAGGAACTTGCAGCGGCAGGACCAGGGGTTGCCGCCGAGGGACAGTTCGTTCAAGCGGCTGTTCAGACTGACCTGCCAGACGGGGAAGGTGACGAGGCGGTTGCCCTCCAGCCGGAGGACCTCGAGCGAGCGCAGCGGGAGGAGCGTGAGGTTACCGATGAAGCTGATCACGTTGTTCTGCAGGTAGAGCTCGCGCAGGTGACCGAGGTGCTCGAACTCGAAGCCGCGCAGCTCGCGGATGCGGTTGTCCTCGAGATGCAGCACTTGCAGGTTGTTCAGCCCGTTGAACGTGCGGTTCTGGATGGACTCGATGCCGCTGTTGTTCACGTAGAGGACGCGCATGTTTTTGCGGCCGATGAACACGTGGTTCTGGAGCTCGCGCAGATCGTTGCCGTCGAGGTAAACCTCGGTGGCGTCCATGGGGATGCGCCGAGGAATCTCTCGGGTGCCGAGGCCGGAGCAGTCGACGACGTTGGTGTTCCAGGTCTGGTCGTGGTAGCACTTGCAGTCACTCGGGCAGGTCATCTCGCAGTCGCAGGCGTCGAAGTCGCAGCAGTGGCAGAGGGCGAAGCAGTGGGCCTCGTAGCGGCAGAGGAACTGCTCGGGCTTAGCCAAGGAGGCGGGCACGATGGCGGTGCCTCGAGGACCCGCGATACGGCACATGGCGTTGTCGAGGTCCATCACTCGCGGATGCTGGCGCAAGGCGCTCATGTTATTGATCACCGGGAGCCAGTCCATGGAGCAGTTGCAGTTGAAGGGATTGCCGCCGATGTAGAACTCCGGCAGGAACTTGTTCTCCGGCACCGGGGAGAGCCTCAGCGAGCTGAGCTCCATGCTCTCGATCATGTTGGCGTACATGTCGACGCGCGTAAGGTTCACTTTGCCGGTGAAGGTATTGGGCCTCACTGTGCTGATGTAATTGTTGTTGATGAAGAGCAACTCGACACTGTCGGGCACTGAGAGCGGGCTGAGTTCGGTAATGCGGTTGTGACTAGCATCGAGAGTTCGCACCTTCTGGTCGCGAATCTTGTAGTAGTTATCGAGCTTCTCGATAAAGTTGCTGTGAATATCGAGCCACTTGAGGTTGCTGGGTATGAACGCGTAGTCGAACCACTCGATGTGATTTTCCGAGAGATTCAGCAAAAGCAAACTGGCGATGCTGGCGAACACTCCATTGATGTCCGAGAGGAAATTGCCGTCCAGTCGAATAGCCTCGAGCTTGGTGTTGCGCTCGAAGGCATTCCTCTCGATGTGCTGCACTTTATTCCTAGCGAGATTCAGAATCTGAAGATTCGGCAGGTCCCAGAGCATGCCGCGAGTCAAATTGCCGATCTCGTTGCCGATGAGGCGCAGCCCCGTCAGCTGGTGGAGATTGTGAAAAGAGCCGTTGTGAAACTCGCTTATCCTGTTCTCGCCGAGATCGAGGGTCTTGAGGAAGTTCAAATTGCGCAGCGCCTCGGGCACGCTCGTCAGCTCGTTGCCGCTGAGATCGAGCTCCTTCAGATCAGAGCAGTTGCGGAACGCGACGGGATCGACAATGGAGATCATGTTGCCGGAGAGAGTGAGGCGATTGAGCACGAACAGCCCGTTGAACAGTTGCGCCCCGACGGCGTGCAGTCGATTGTCCGACAGCTCCAGAGTGTGCAAATTGTACAGCGGTCGGAAGGCGTTGGCCTCGATGTGGCTGATCGAGTTGTTCCTGAGGTCGAGAATCTGCAGGAAGAACAGGTCCTTGAACATGAGCTCGGTGATCTGCGTGAGCGAGTTGAAGGACAGATCCAGGACTATCAGACGGATCAGCCCGACGAAGCTCGTCTCGTTGACAACGTTGCTGGCGAGCCTGTTGTTCGCCAGGTTCAGCACCAGGAGCTGCTCTAGCCTCGTGAAGGTGCCCCTCGGCAGTTCTCGCAGCTGATTGAACTGCAGGTGGATCTCGCGCAGATCGCGAGTACTGGCGAACAGGGAGTTCGGCAGCGAGTTCAGATTGTTGTAACTGACGTTGAAAACGCGCAGGCTGGTGAGGCCGGTGAGGGCGTCGCTGGCGATCTCCTCGATGAAGTTGTGCTGCAGCATGAGCTCCTGCAGCTGCCTGAGGCTCGACAGCGAGCTGTCCTCCGGCAGGCTCTTGAGCTCGTTGCGCGAGAGATCAAGGGCGCGTATGTCCGTGTGGCAGTCGGTCCGACTGGCGCGATTGTCGGCGAAGCCGACGTCGCTGACGTTGGAGAACTGGTTGCCGGTGACGTTGAGCACCTGCAGGTTGGCCAGGCCGCACAGCGCATTCGCTGGCAGGGCTTTCAGGTTGCTGTCGACGATCTCCAGGACCTGGAGCTCGCGAAGCCCGGCGAACGCGTCGACGGCGAGCTCGAGGCTGCGGCCCACGCCCCACTCGACGTTGAGCGTCTGGACGGTGAGGCGCTTAAGCTCGACGAGCGGCTGGAACGCGGCCTCGGGGATGCGCAGCAGCTTGCAGCCCGAGACGGTGAGCTCGTGCAGGCCGCTGAGTCTGTGCCAGCTCTCGCCGGACACGGTGCTCTCGAAATGGTGAACGCTGCTGCAGTCCAGGCGCAGCTTGAGGGCGCCGTCCAGCGAGGGAAAGAGTGCGGCCATCGCCGAGGGGTCGAGGGTGCGCAGAGTGCACACGGCCGAGCGCGTGTCGTTCCCGTCGGCCGACCAGTGGCACGACGCGCTCGCACCCCCGAGCGCCGAGCACAGAAGCGCGCAGCACAAGCACCACCATCCGAGCGCCGAGGCCCGCCTCGCTGCCGCGGTTGGACTCATTTTTTTTCGCTCGTACTAAACAATTCTCCGGCTGGTCGCGATTCGCAGAGATCAGTCGACCGGGTTTTGCGCCGGCTACTCCTTTGCACCCTCGTGATTTATCACGTGAATCGGAGACGAGCCATGGCCCCCTCGTCGCTTCTCTCTGGCTCACACTGTTTATTTAATTCTTTTAAATTTTTTTTTAAGTCGCGCGCGGTAGCGCTACTCAACACTTGCACTTTTTATGTTATCTTTTCAAAATTTCAAATTCACTGGGGCGCGTAGACGCGGTGGTATTCGCACGCCACCCGCGCGGTTCACTGTTACTCGCGCGTTTAAAATGAAATTTTTCGAAACTCTCGCCGCGACAGAGTCCGCGTGCGCTGGACTCCGTGATATATAAGCGAAGAACACTTGGCGAACGAAGGGTTGAAACTCGAGGCGTCGCTCGGCGAGAAACTCGAGTCTTGGCAATCTGGCGGAGGGCTCGAGTTGCTCTCTCACAGGGCGAGCATTATTTTTCAAAGTCCCACTCAGAGCGTTGAGAGGCAGCGCACTGAGCGACTCCGCAACAACTCGACCTTCTCTGGCCGCATGCTCGACTCGAACTGATCGCGCAACGGGGTCGCCTCGACTAGTGTATCCGTCGCGGCGTTCGCTACACTCGCCGCGCGGCGCTCGCTCGCTCGCTCGCTCGCTCGGCGGCTCGGCGGGGCCGGGGGTGGGGGGCGGCGGCGAGTTACCCCGAGGGGGCGCCACCGGACGATCAGCCCGCTGGATGCGTCGCGCGCGCGTGCGACGTCGGCGCGGGGTGGGGGGTCGCGCGGCGACGGCGAGTCGCTGCAGTCGGAGGGGTGGACGTGCAGCCGCTGCATCTCTCCCTCGACTCCCCCTCCACGCTCTTCTCCCTTTCTCTGTCTCTCCCTACGGGAGTAACGACGAGCCATTCATTTCCTATCTGCCCGGCGTACGGGACACAAAGGCGTGCGCGCGCTCCTCTGTCTCGCTCTCACTCCCTCGAGGGGCCCTCTTTTCTACGGCGGCACGCGAGATTCGGCCGTGGCAGGTAGAAACTTTTCGGCCGCGGGACATCGGCGAGCAACAAAAGAAAAGGAGTTCTCACAGGGACCGGGGACCGCGTTTCGGCGGCTTTTCCCTTCGAGGGCATGCCGACGCGCGCGCGCGATTCTATTCACCTTCTTCTTCTTTTTTTTTTTCGTTCCCCCCTCGAAGATCGAATCTTCGTGCGCGAGAGCGCGGTCGGGGAAAAGGAAAATATTTTTTCAAGATATCGCGACGATAGTTTTGCTTTCGTCTTTGCTGCGGAGGCCCGGATGAAAGTGGAGAGACGCGGATTGAAATTCGAAGCGACGAATGAATTCGCATTTGTAGGGATGCTTTTTCAAAGGATCTATGGCGGAAGCGTGAATGAAGATTTTCAGGGTGAAAGCCGCCGCCTACTACGGGGGATTAAAAATCGAAAATTTTTCTCGATCGTTTCGGCAGAGTAGAGAGTACCCGGCTGAAGTTATTTTTTCGTTGAAATCACAATAATGTTGTAATTTTTTTTTAGAGCGAGAACTAATCTTCTTATATGCTCATTTCGTTGACATTGAATTGAGTACTATTATTTTAAGAAATTTTAAAAGATTGACATTTTATTTTAGAGTTTAAGTAATCTTTTCGTTCTTTTACACGCAGTTATAAGTTTAGTTTAAGATTTAATGTTAATTTATTATATTAGTTTAGGGCGATGAATTATTAAATAAATTACTAAACAGTATCAAATAATGAAACAAATTAACTTTTAAAATAATTTTTTTAAATAATTATCTACCTCTGATAATAAGAATGTCAACCTTTCAGGATGAGTTAAAATGAAACTTCGGAAATTATGTTCTAGCAAATAAGTAAATAATCCCTTCTAATAAAACATTTTATTTTTTCCATTGAATTCTTCAATAAATGAAATTAATAGCGAGTAAATTAATGTCTGTAGAAATGTTTTTTAATTTGAGGATAACAACATTTTATAAATGAATATATAAATGAAAATAATACTATTTGGTCATCTATCGAAAAAATATTTAAAATATTTAATATTTGTTCTGAGAATTATTCAATATGATGTAGAGGGCAGTAGTTACTTGGGTGTCCAAAAATGTTGGATTTTTCGGATTTTATTTTTATAGGTTTGTAACCGTTCAATTTCAAGCCAAATTTTAAATAAAAAGGTATGGATACTGTATAAATTTTTTTAAAATGCATTTTGTTTAAATTGTTTTAAATTATTTTCATATGCAAGTTTTTTTTCAATTTTTTTAACATCTGTCAAATTTAAAATAAATTTATAAATAAATTAATTACAATAAAGTATAATAAATTAAGTATTTATAAAATTGTTTTTTAGTTCACCTTTATTCTGTTGCTTCCTAAAGGATTGATGAGTATAAAAATGTCGATATTATCTTTTTGATACTAAGTAAATTTCTACTTTACCATCAGTAGCAATTTGATTTTTGAATAAGCCGCGTCATACCGATGTATATTACGTCGATACATATATATACATATATATATATATCATCTGAAGATATCCATGCTCAGCAGATTTACCGTACATAGACATACATACGTTCACCGTCTGTAGATTTGTAGAAACTGTTTTGAGCTGAAGAAAGTGAAAACACTTATCGTCTGCAGAATAGTCGACAGCGAACTACATGGTACACTGATATCCTTTAATACTCTTTATAATAGTGAGTTTTTTAATAGTGTATTAACGAGGTAAGCTAACTTATCTTATTTTACACCCACATAGTCCTTCATTTTAATTGTTTCCACAGAAATTCGAATGACAACTGTTGATCCTTGTAAAAAACTTGCTTGTAAACTTCAAAAATGTTTGCAAGGTTAATTAACATTTTGGAATTATGTGTATGGAATTCCTAACCTTAAATTTTTATATCGAATTTACTTTGTATATTTTAGAAAATGTGTATCAGCCTTCTAGATGCGAAGGGGTAATAGAAGAATTGAGAAAGTGCTGCATAAAAAATTCTGCTAATTCTGTTGTTTGCGACGGAATCGATATTTCTAAGCCATACGAGCACAACACAGTTGATTATGTAAGTTTAGTGATTAAAAAACGCTGATTTATAGACAACTTCTAAGAAAGAACACATAATGTTTTTATTGTTTTGTTTTAGCAAAAAGTTATAAAGTAATATGGCTTATCCTAGAAAAATATTGAAGGACCAACCTCTTTTATATCGTTATCCAGTAGCATTTTTTTATAGTGGAACAATCATTGGACTATCTATATTATTATCACCAGTTATTTATTCTTTGACTCACACATCAGAAGAAATTAGGGCCTTGAAGTCTTCACTTTGTACGTTTATGGCAGGTCCACCTAAATTATAAATTTGAGTAGACCATGGATGCAGTGAAACGTGCAAAGGATCGATTTAGAAAATA
>JAWWEN010000048.1:1032961-1061892 GCA_035582955.1 Sycophila texana
GCTTACAAATTAGTATCTTCGTTTTTTTTTTTTTTTTTTTTTAGTTCAATGTACACTGGATTTTTTTTCTCGCGCAAATGTAACAAATCAGTTGAATTCGTCTTCTTTTTTCTCAGCAAATTCATCGTTAAACAAAAAGGAAAGGATATGTGTACGCTGGATTAAAAAGTATAAAAAGACCGGATTTACAAATTCCAGTCATATCGTACTGGGTTTAGTGACAAAGCCGCGCTTAATCCGCGCAAATATTGTCTTCTATTTACAACCACCTGCACGTATTCAGTAACTTAGTTTCGTTCAACTCCATACATTTTGTCCTCCTTTTAAAAGCGATCCTTCACTCGCTGTAATTATAACGTTTTCACTGCGCTTTAAACTCGCCCGTGCAACATCGCGCGAAAATATTATTATTTATACGTTCATCGCAAATAATTCGACATTCACACGCGCATAAAGATTTAAAAGGACTTAAAAGTTACTTTTCCCGCTGCACCGAACGTGTATGCGCATATCACTGAGAAAGAACGCGATATGCACACCAACACGTGGATATCTTCTTTTTTAATTGGATGTTTGTATGTATATATGTATATAAACACGCACAGTATTGTATTTACACATATACATAAACGCACCGTAGCACATATACACGCCCACACACATACACAACGTGGCGCGCGTGAAATCTCCGAAGAAAAAGAAAATTCGCCTCGCGCTCCAGCATTTTGAGACTCAACATGAGTTAAAAATGTCAAACATTATTCGTTTATTCATATTTTTTTCCTAACGATTGGATCGTTCGGACGAGAATACAAATTATTTTTATTCATATTACGTAATTTTTTTTAGAGCGATAATTTTTTTTTTTAAAGTTTAGTCAACTAGCTTATTTCTTTTGTACATCTAGACACATGCAGATATGAGCATTCAATGAAGCCGTTACAACGATTTTTTTTTTTATTAAGAACTTGAATTATACACTTTTTTCTTCATTTTGCGAATGAATTATGTTTAGATGAATGGAGTTAAAATAGTTTGTGAGTTGGAAAGTAGGATGTAACTTAAGCATAGAAAAATATAGTGTGAAAATAAAAAGTATAAAAACTTACCAAAATGAAATGTGTGAATCGATAATGGATAAGCTCTTTTCTTTGTTTCATTTAAAAATATCTTTAATATAAACATTTGAATAGCTATAAATAAAAATACGATCTTCGCTTGAATCGATTGAAATTTCATGTAAAAAAGCATATCATCATTATCGTCAACGTGGAAGAGTAAATTAAATAAAAATAAAGTCAAAATACAATTAGAATATGGCAGGATTTAATAAAATAATAACAGATGAGATACATAATCTTTCTAAATGTGTATAAAATAAATTGATACAGCTCAATCGATAATACATTATATATATCGTTGCGTGTCCTATCATAAATATAATATATATCGTGGCACACTTAGGCCAATTAAAAATATACAAAAGGCACGTAATTATAATATAATACGTACTTATTTAGCGAATAGACATGAGTATCATGATAACGAGATAATTACGCGCTTAAGTAAACTCGAAGAATGGAAAGTATAACGTAATTAATGAATTACCATTACGCACGTCCCAGTGTAAAAGGAAGTTGATAAACGATTTTTTTTTTTATGTCATAGAAAAAAATATCAAATGGTCGAAGAAGCATCGCTCGTAAGATGTCCACACGGCAATTACGACGATGATACCTCACGTTGTAATTACTTTGTGACGTTTAAACTCGAATACAATATACACGACGTAAAATATAATAATAATTAAAAAAAAAAATATGTCTTTGGTAACAAAACGTTTATTCTAACTTTCTGCTAAGAATCATTTGGGTGAAACGCTGCGTGTCGTACAATCGAAGAGTTTTTTTTTTCTTTTAAGTTACTATATAGTGGAACGGTCGTTTCGCGTACCCGCTTAACAGAAAGCTGGAAACAAAGTCAACGACGTAGTACAATGAAAGTATAATGATTACACGAAGATTTCGATGAGCAGTGTATTTTTTTTTCTTTTTTAGGCGTTACTTACATAGAAATCTGATTTATCTTTTTTTTTTTTTAAACTTTATTGGCACACTTGTCATGTAAAGAGAGAATCGAAGGTAGCTCAATCGCTTTTCTTTCATTTAAAATCTCACGCACTCGTTTATTTCACTCATAATCAGTAATTGATCAACGGAAGATCTCGTGTTATGAATCAAGCGCTTTTTTCCACATTTAATAATGAACCCGTACCGCAATTATTCGTCACGCGAGCACCGAACTTCTTACACTCTTCCTTCTTTTTTTTTCGTCAATCCCTGTACAGAATATATCTCTTCCTTTCTCTTCGTTTAACATTTCCCTCGTCCTTTCGTTTAGAGTATAATCTACAGGTACGTACAAAACGATTCTCGCATGTAATTTTTCCCTTTTTTTTTACGCGTTAGTTTATATTAAAGGAAGCGACATTAAACTTTTTTTTGTCATGTGTGTCTCGTTCTCGCGATGGCGGAAATAGGATAGCAGCCGTTATCAAAGCAGCGTGGATCAACTGCGCGAGACAAATCAACACTTTTTATTTAACTCGCACTAGTCTTCGATCGCACAATCTTAAATGGTACAGATGTCGATGAAATGAGTTGATAAGAAACACAATAGTTTTAAGCAAAATTAGATTTTGCGATGTTTTGAATAAGTCACGTCAAGCCTTTTTTTTTCTCCTTCGACCTGTGATTATGTTTACTCTTTATTATGCACTTAAACGTTATGTGAACAATTGACGCATTTTTAAAAAACACTTCTGTCACTCAACCTTTCGTTTCGCATTGCTTTTTTTTCTTTGACTCGTTTGCTTTGACAAGACGATTTGATAAGACTTTTTTGGTATTTTTTTTTCGTTTTGTATAAGCATTTAGAGGGTATACAGTCTTTTTTCAAGCATTCTTAGATATGTTGTCGAGGAATAAGTTGCGCAGTAAGTAGCAATACTGTTTTGACGATATTAAATTTCTTGTGCAAGACTTCATTCGAGTTTCTTTATTTTTTTTTTATTTATAAAAAATATATCTCGATTCCGTATGGATTCAAATAAATTGAGCATTTAATTAAAATTTCGTTTGACTCGCAGACTTTTTGACACTCTATTTAATTAAACAGCTTTTACAAAGTAAACGCCCTCTTAAAGAGTAGTAAAATTCTCTTTATGAACTTGGTATAACGACAGTAGACTGGCGTGCACTTTTAATTACAGGTAAAGGTTTAACTCAAAGTGTTGCTTTCTGGAAACTTATGCAATACCAATTTCAGTTTTTTTATTATCTTTTATAAGCGTGGAATTTGATCCAGTCGATTTCTTTATTATCCTTGCTAATCGTCGATCTTTGCTCGGGCGCATATGGAAAATAAGTGAGTGTAGGTATTTCTACTTCTTCGCCGTATATAAAAATTAGCGCGAGTGGATCTATATTATCCCGGAGAGAATCAGCTTCCATGTATTTTTGTTCAATCAGCATTCGCGCGGTAATCGTATTTTTTAAGAAATCTATACGTAGTTTTGCATTTCCGTTGATGAAGATGCAGCTATACAGTTTTTCGTTTATTTTACAGAGTGTATTGTACAAAAACAATGCTGATATGTTAAAAAAGTAGTAAAAGCACATTATGTTCAGACACGTTAGAAGTACAACCATTTAAATTTTTGTATATAAGTTCGATTGAATTCTGTTACGTTTTCTTTTTAAAGATAATCGATAACCGATATCAAAATTTGTTAAATTAAATTTATTGAAGTCGCTTTTGGTGATAGAAGAAGTAGAATTCAGTATGAATATCGAATTAACAAAAAAAAACTAATTTTAAATTTTGTGATTACTATTACGAGTGTCTCTCCTTCTCCCCTCCTCCTCTTATTTTTTTATTTACAATTTCACGGTTCACCAGTGCATTCGCATAACGAGTCAATGAAAAGCCAGTGAGCTGATTTAGACTGTATTTAGACATTCGAAGAAAAGCTTAACATCGAGAAAAATATGTGATATAACTTTTTGTTTATATTTTTTTTTTAGTTTTTATTATCTCTCTTTCTCTCTCTTTTTCTCCGTTTCGTGTCGATCAGTCGAATTCGAAATATTAGTTATATTATTCGGTATTTACGGTTCATACAGAGCTACGCAGATGATATTTAGTCATAATCCTAAAAAGTCACTTTTCGATTAATTGCATTAGACTCGCTTTCGGATGTTAGAATCAGATGATCTATTATTAAAATGTAGAATATCATATATTTTTTTTTTAATTTCACACGTTTCTTTGCTGTTTTAAAACGAACGAGTCGAGCGCGTCGTCTACTGCGTTATAGGCTCAGCAAGAGTTATTAGTCAAAGTCAACGAAACTCTCGTAATGTGGAATCGATGAAGCGACAGTTAGCACGGGGTACCGGCGAGTTTTCATAAATCGAGCCTGAAATCGTCGAGTCGAGAGACGACGTTCGTTCGTCTTTTATTGAAATACGTCATCGTACATTTCCTGAAATCACAATGTTGATTTAAAGTGAAGAAATAAGGCGTTTACTTTAAAGTCGCCTCTTTTTTTTTTTTTTTTAAATATATATATTTTTTTCAAATTCTTAATATAAATTATTCGCTATATTTAACTACTTTCCTATATTATCACAGATTATACGCCGTGACGATGGTGCACTTCTTTTGTTCATGCATCGAACGTCAGCGCACGAGATTAGCTGTTATTATAGATAGTCTAAAAAAAAAAAATGATAAAAAACGTCGATCTACAGTCTTCATTTCTATTTGTTCCGGTTTTATATTGATATAGCAGTGGTCTAAAACAACTTTGAAAAACTTTTTATGTATACTCAAATTACTAAAATCTCTGCTCTTGGTGTGTGGATTGCGATGATTAAAAATCACTTGTATATAAAGAATTCGGTGTATACTCAGTGTAATTTTCTATAAGTTTCATTATTGTAAATGTAAACTATCAAAATGTTAACTTATAAAACTTTTTATTTCGTCAGGGAAGTCTCTACTCTTGTTAAATCATTTAAAATGCTATAGTAATTACGTTTATCGTTAATCTCTTTACAAACATTGAAGATTTAAGCAAATGCATTTCAGGAAATGTACGGAACTTTGACATCGCTAAAAAAATTAAGAAACACACAATTAATTTTATCTAACAAGTGGCACAGTCAATTTATATTAAAAAAAGAAAACGTCACTTATCGACATCACGACACTCGATTTGAATGCACATCGCTCGGCGAAATTACTTTGATTTCGGTCTGAAGAGACTATAAGAAATACGCGCGGAATTAAATTTACAATGTTTAATTGACAAACAACCAATTAATACTTTGTAGAGTGATCCTGTTATGAGCGAAAAATCGTAAAAATTTCTCCCTCACACTTATGTCGTATCTTTAATATATCCATCGTTTTACCCTCGAGAACAACAAATTTTTCCTACAGTTGCAACAGCTTAGGATCACTCGTTATTATTTATACGATAGTTAATTAGTGATTACTCAACAACGCGTCTCTCCTTTTTTTTTTTTAATTTTCGATTAGAGAACATTTCGATAGTATACCTACACATACGCATATGTACACTACTCGTGCGAAGTTAGAAATTAATGTATATCAGACTCTGCGAGATAACGGGGCAACACTGTAGATTATTATTTTTTGCTCATTTTTTACAGTGACACGCTGCATAAAAGGAAATTTACATTTTTCAACTGTACACCTACCGTATTACCCGAGCTTTTGAAGCTGAGATTCTCTTGACGTTCCGTGGAAAAAGTGTGCGTTATGAAATTGCGTATCTGTATATATATAATACATATATGCACATTGTACACAATGCATGCATATGATTTAGCACACTTTTTTGCGGATTAAAAGTATAATGAAGTTTCAACTTCTTAACAGTATAAAATCTCGTTTCCTTGTTTATAAACAATTTAAAGATATGAACCGACAGATCCGCCTTCGATTGAATTCGTTAATGTAGCCTTATAAATAATTAATATCTGCAGAATTGATGTGTCATCATGTAACATCGATTAAAAATAAATCGTTAATTTGGTTGATTAAGCTCTGATAACGAAAGAGAGAAAAATGTTGTTTATTGTACGCAATCGATGACGAATCTCTGGAAGGGTAAGCGCGCGTGCTCAATAATAATTCGCAATAATTACAAGACCAACCGAACGGTGCACCGTACGAAAGAGATGTCGCCACGGGTACTGTGCGCGAATTTTTTTTCTTCCACTCCCTTCACAAATATACATACATATTTACACGAATAAATATCTTATCACGGTATACAAAGAGCCGTTAATATGAAAATTAAAGTTATCGTATAATCGTATTTATTAAATTACAATATTCTCTTTTAACTTCGTTTGCGAGCGGAACAAAAGTAAATAATTCAATTACTGAATGAAGAAAAGGCAAAATACGCGTAGATATTTTTGCAAACGTCCCTTTTGCAGTATTGTGCCAATGGCAGTGTTGCAGATGCCAAATCTTCTCAGTAAAAGAAATTTTTTATTGCATCGTTTTTTTCCGATATTTTTTGGAGATTTTTTTTTTTTCGAGAATTAATTGATATACTACCCTGTTTCGTTATTAACGTGAATCGCTTTTTGAAAGCATATTTTATTTTTTTCTAAAATTTTTACTATACTTTTTATTTAAGCTGGATAAATGCCTTTCCCACCGTCCGGACGAAAATTAAAATAGACAACTTCGTATATAAATCTAAATTTTCTACAATATTAATAATATAACAGTAAATACATCTTCGACGCCTCGTGCCCTCGAATTAACAGAAAACTTAAAGAATTTTATTTTTTTTTAAATAAAGTCCGAAAAACAAACGCGGAAAAGTGCTTTTAAATATCGAAAGCTCATTCGAGAAAATTGCACGTTCATCATTTATACGATCGAAAGGGAGATTTCGGCGAAAAAACAGGGGATGCGCTGGAAATTCGAAAAGAGCTGGGTGACGAGAGCCGAACACCGAAACCTCGGGATATACAGAAATCGCGAGCCGCAAATAGCGGTATAGACAGCGCAAAAACTTTGTACAACGATGCGATAAATCTTTGTATTCTCTCGGAGAAGTAAAAAAAAAAGAAAAAAAAAAGAAAGGGTGGTCTCGGGTTTTAGTGCTCGCTGTCGCAATCTCGCCAAAAGCTTTTTTCGCACTCCGGGCACCGACGACATTAGTGTATATATTTACAGAATAGCTCGGATGCTCCCGTGTACATTCGCTCGATTACTATTTATTTAGGATGTTTAGGCTCTAGACTTTAATCTCGTATAGACAATTACAGTTTTTTTTTATTAAAAACTTGTTTATTTATCTTTTTTTTTTGTTTTATTTAATTTATTCACTCTACTTTATTTTTATTTGTAAAACGCTCTGGAACATCGCGAGTCGCGTATAACTCTGCAGATTGCAGAAGGCTTTCGTCGCAATTTTTCGTTAATTTCGTCTAAAATCATTAAATACGCAATGCAGATCGAGAAAACGTAAGAATTATACATTTCACTAGTTCAACAAATTTACTATTAAAATTCTTTATCTTTTTTAAAATTTGTATATTGTACTTTACGCTAATAATTTTTCATCCTTTGTAACCGTCTAATATTCTATTTTTCTTCTTATTAAGAGAACAAAAGAAATTCAAACATCTCCAAATTGAACAACTAAAAAATTTTGATTTAATTAAAAGCGATGTTGTTTTAACTACACTCGTTAAAAAGTTGTAACATTTATAAAACAAAAATAAACGCAAAGCCTCACAAACGAACGTAACTAAAAAAAATATTTATATATATAATATATCTCCTGACGACAGAAATCATCAAAGCAATATCGTCGCGTCCTTTTTTTAAACCTTAGCTTATCTTCCTTTTTGTCTACGTCTACGTGGAATAATACATTTCAGGCCAAGTGGAAACTTGCTCCGCCTCGCGAGCCAACTCTCACAGAGGCTCGCGCACCGGCGTTCAGGGCTACTGAAAATCTTCGCTTTTATCTTAACTCTTTCGCGATGCTTTAGCTATGTTAGGTTTTTGTACAAGTGGAACCGAGCGTGATGCTGCCCCCGCCCCCCTCCCCCCACCCGAAAGCTCCGAGGGATTTCCTCTTTTTTAAGATCCCCTCTTGAATTGCGCTTGCAAGAAGAAACGACGCGACGAGGGGTAATCGCGTTTCTTTGAAGACTCGACGTTGAACAGAAGGACGGCCGCGCGGAGAGGGAGTCGATCGGCGGCCCATACCGTGACTTTGACCGTAGAAAAATAAGCGTTCAAGTGCCCCGACCTACTGCGTCCTCCTTCAATTTTTTTTTTTTTTAATTTTCTTTTTCCCTTTTCTTTTCGAAGCCAATTAGTTTATTAACAATCAAGCTCGCCACCAATTAAGAGCGAAGGCTGCGAATTTCGTTCGAGCTCGTGGAAATTAGCCGCCGCCGCGGGACGCGCTGCGTACTTATATAACATCGCCGTAAAAAAGGGGGTTGAAGTCGGTTGAAACGAAATGACGGAAGTAGAAGAAAAAGCGGCAGAATAGTCGACCCTCTCGCGCGCGGATCTCACTGCAAGTCGGCGCGGGCTTGTACATATATATATATATATATATGAGTCTCTCGCCGTAAAGCCGAGACTGTCGCGTGCACACGCGCGCTTTGTACCCTTCCGTTTATTATTTTGTTTAAAAATTTTTAACGAGATTCTGTGAATAAAACAGTACGTCATTAAAAGATTGTCAATATCGTGCTACGGGCGAATCCGCTTCTTTCCTCTCTCTCTCTCTTCTTTCTCTGTCTCTCTCTCTTTTCGTCGATCTCTCGCCTACCGCTCGAATTGCGCGCCGGCACTCGAGCAATGAGAGCAAAATAAATCCTTTATACAAAAAAATCTCCCGACTATGTATACCTTATGCATATTTATATATTTATAATTTCAAAGTCACGCGCGCTGACTCGCTGATTATGCGGACTCTCTTTCTCTCTCTCTCTCTCTCTCTTCATTCTCCTCTATAACGCGTACCGGAGGATAAAGTTTCATGTATGTACAGGCGCAGGCTGCAAGAGACTGTAAAAAAAAAACAAAGCAGATGTGACCGAAACTCGACCGCATGACCGTAGGAATAAATCGCACTATATATACTTTGAGACGCGAAGGATACTGATAAATCAGCTTAGATTTACAACGTGCCATCAACACCCTAAGATCCGGCGAGCGTCACAGTTGCCCTCTTTTCACAGTATGTACACGCAATTTTCACACACACAAACACACACACACACACACGCGCGCGCAAACACGCGCACAGAGACAAAACGCAATTGGACGTCACGAAGATTCCACGGCGTGTAACCCTTAAAATATCTAATTTATACAATGAAAGTCTTTCTTCCGCTTCTTCTTTTTTTTTCTTTTCTTTTGCGCAATGAGAGTCGACATAGACGCAACGTCCGCTAATGATCCTCGCCCCCCGAGCATTATCCGCACCCGTTAATTTACCCTGCGCGGCGAAAGGAGCTAATCGTAGATCACATCGGCGGTGCTTCATTTACATACCTAACGACGAGGTTCGCCTTCCTCCCGGCCGCCCGCGGGTTCTTCATAAAACGCGAAGACACCTCGCGGAGGCCTCTACCCCCCTATTGACTGTCAGATTTTTTTCTAGCACGCCCTACGTACAGTACATATTCGCATAACATCAGTAAAATCCAAACGAAACAAAAAAAAAAAAAAATGATGATAAAGACCGATGAATCTTGGATACGAGTCTCGACGAACGTAAAGGCGCTACGCAGCCTGCGTCGAAGTCGCTAAGTAGAAAAAGTGTGTGAGGCGTGCTACTCCGCTCTCGTCCTTGTAACCGAGGGCGGGCTCCTCTCAGTAGGCTCGGGGAGGCGCGCGCCTCTGGCTCTCGTGGAGCCGCTCGCGCAGGTCCAGCTCGAGCTCGGCGGAGCGCTGCTCGAGGAGGCGTCGGTGGTCGCGGCTGGCCCGGCGCAGCTGGCGCAGCATCCGGTCGACTTGGGCCAGGGCCTCGCCGTTGCCGTGGCGCCGGTGCCACTGGCTCTCCAGTAGGAGCTCCTCGATCGCGGCGGCGCGCTCCAAGAGGTGCGAGCGGCGCACCAGCGCGCTGGCCTCGCCCCACTCCTCCTCCTCCTCCTCTTCCTCCTCCTCCACGGGCTCCTTTGGCTCATCCTCCTCGCCGTCGGTGAATGGACGGGGACGTCGAGGCGCTGGACTCTAGTTCGAATCGATCGGCCGACCTCATACGTGCGTCGCGAGCGTGCTCACCGCAGAAGTGCGCTTGACCGTCGCTACGCCGCCGTTCGGACCGCCGGTTATGTAGTGGCTCGACAGGGGCGTCTGCACGTACAAAGACTGAACGTTAAATGTTAATTAATTGCTGCACGAGCTGCGAGGTGAGACGGGATTTGCGGGAAGGTGGAGTGCGAGCTTTCGAAATGTGCCGGCGCCCACCCCCTCGGTCTATATCTCTCTGTCTTTCTCTCTCTCTCTCGCGCGCGAGCGTGAGCGTGAGCGTGAGCGCTGCCATTCTCTTTGTGCGATGATGAGAGGCGACACGCGTCGCGCTGTAAGCTAGATGAGGAAATCGATTTTACACACGAGTGCGACGCGAGAGAAAGATAGAGCGACGGGGGAGGGCGGGCGAGCGTCACAGTTGGATAAGTGCATTGGAATGCGGACGATGCGAAGCTGCGGTGGCGTTGGATTTATTGGTCCGTGTGAACGGCTCTCGACTCTGTTGAGTTGGCTGTTTAATATTTGCTGACATTATTAGGCGCCGTATTTTCGATGGCCGAGTTATATTGCGAGCGCGTTTTAAAATACCTTGACTTTTTATCGGATTTCTTTCCTTTTTTCTTTCTTATCTTTTGTAAGTGAGGAATATCTTTGGATGTAAGAAAAATTGATTGGCATACTTTTAATTTTATAAATACTCTTTTTCAAGAGAGGAAGTATTTTTTTTTTTTTTAAGGTAGCTCCTCAAAGGCAATGAAGTCAACTGAGGGTCTTAAGAGTAAAATTCTTTTAAAATTGTGAAAATATGATTTTCAAGTGCATATAAAATGAAACTTTGCATTTTAAGATCAATTAGAACAAATACACGTAAACTATAATTTTTATTTTTTATTTTGCATTTTCGGGATTGTACATTTTAGGTTCGAAAACGAGTCAAATTATGAAGTATTATGCTTTTAGCATAAAATATCTTTTTATTTTGCCTGGTTATGAACAATTTTTTTAACGAATTGTGGAAATAGAAATTTTTTTCTTTCTGTATCTCGTTTTTTAGTATCGATATGCCATTATTAAGTAGATCAATTTTAATATTTTTCAACGTCAGCGACATGGTTGCCATATAAACTCATGTTAAAACATACATTTTCAAATTTTATTATTTTAATTTTTTGCCGGGCAACTTGCATTTTCAACCATACCAATTTTTTTATTAAAACCTCAAGAATAAAAATGTTTAATTTTATTGTGATCTGCCATTTTTTGTATTTTTGGGGAGCTACTTTAAATCAAGTATCATTTACGTGACAAAACCAATATTTTTCTGTTTATAAATATGGAAATCCGGTCAAATATTTCAGGAAGCTCAAATTCAATTTTCTAAAAATCAAGTACTTTAAATAACGAAAAGAACATTATACATTATTTCGATAAAGACATTCATTCGAAAATATTTTAGAATTCTAATCGAAAAATCTTTTAATTTTACAAAGAATAAATTGTTAGAAATAAAAATCACGATTTCTAAAACTCAACTACTTTAAATCAACAATAAGAACATTATGCATATTTTTGAAAACATTCTTTCGAAAGTATTTCAGGATTCTAGTCGAAATATCTTTTAAAATGTTACAAAGGAACTCTTTTTATTACAGACTAATTGATTTTATTAACTATATACGTTAGACGAGCGACTTTCAATTATGCAAACAAAATCAACATGCATGTCGACCACAATAAGATTTTCTAAAACTGACGTATAGCTGCGATAAAAAAAAAACATTTACCGCCGAGAAATTGAATAATTGAAGTAACCGCGCGAATAATAAACGGGCGCAGTCAACCGGCACAAAGAAGCAAATAAATAAAAATTATGCCGTACGAAAAATGAAGTGATTCATCTTTCAGCCGCTCGATACACATCGGCGCCAATTAAAAATCTATTCATCAAGCGGCAAAGTTACGAAGTACAGAGGGGGTGGGCGGGTGGGGTAGGCGTCGCGGGAGTACGCGCGCACCGGAAACGCACGATAATAATTGATGACTGAAAATTACCTGGGGCCCGGCACCGTTGAGCGTATTCAGGTTATTCATCCGCATGGCCTGGGTGTAGGGCGGCGGCGCCGGCGTCACCCCCGGTATCGCCGTGTGGGGCGCGTGTCGCAGCTGCTCGGCCGCCGACATTCTGCAGTTACAAAAGAGAGGCGTTCCGCGTTACTCCCTTTTTTTTTCCTCCTTCCTCCTCCGCCTACTACTTCTACTGCCACTGCCACTGCCACCCTCTTTTTTTTCCAATCCCTTTCTTTCGTCCAATTTCTTTTTTTTTTCTGCGCAAAATAGCGCACGTCGTACCCCCGGCGCATTCAATCGCGCGCGTCTATTTGCCTGACGACGTATTTGCGTCGGCACGCGCGAGCGTCGCGGGTTCCCACATTAACCGTGATTCGAAATATGCCCGCGCCGGGGATTAGAGACAAATTGGAATTTAAATTATTTGTGCGCATTGCTTTGAAATTAAGCCGTTACAGCGAGTGATTCCGTCACGAGGAGTCATTTAGTTTGTATATAATTAACGTGAAATTAACGCTGCCCCCCTGCCTTTCTTTTAACGTGGCAATATCAACGTCTAATGAAAAATTAATTCGCGGCGTCATTACGAAATGTAATTTACCAAGTTAATGAAACGACATTTGGATAATTTGAAATTGCGACGAGAATCGGGGGGGAAAAAAAATTCAATCGAGATAGATTTGATTAAGGCAGTTAAGGTAAAAGTACGTGTGTATCAAAGCCTTACCTGAGGTAGGGATTGCCGTAAGTGGCCGAGAATCGAGGGTCTATTACAGGCGTCGTTTGAGGCGGCGGCGTGCCGCCCAAATTGGCCGAGCTGAGGCCAATCTTCTTAGAGGCGAGAATTCCGCTCGACGGGATCCTGCTGAGGGACTCGCGCGACGCTCCCATTCCTTGGGTCGACGGTGGCATGTAGTCGCGCGAGTAATCCACGTAGGGCACGTAGCCGTTGTTGTTGCTGCCGTCCTGTGAAACACGCGCCGCGAATACATCGAATTAGCTGGCTTTGAGATGGCGCGCACTACCTCATTAAGCTATGCTGATGCCCCTACGTTCTTGGGATCATCTCGCACTTTGAATTTTATTTCTTTCATTTTTTTCTTTTTTTTTTTTAAAAAAAAGCAAGCGTCGTGTGCATGAGTTATGCCTGGATTATCATTTAAATGACTTTTCCCGATTGTCGCGCAATATTAGACACTATTTAAATGCATGCAGAAAAGAAAAGGAGTTTATTTGTTGAATTAAATTTGGATAGCGATAAGGGAAGCTTTCATTCCCGTTTTAATGAGCTTCTCCCTGAGATGCAAAGTGAAAAATATTTAATCCCTCTATAAAAAATCCATTTTATTGTTGATGCTATTTCTCGCGTTGTGTTTGATCGAACGATAGTTGTCTTTTATTATTTATTTATTATTTATATTTTTGTTTATGTGATAACCTCTGAACAGAATCTCAGCGCGCCTGATCTAGTATAATAAAACTTTATTTTATATAATAAGAAAAATATTTAAAATTGAGTGAGACACTTTCTTTTATTCTTAATAAAGCATTACTGTGTTTTAATGTAACTGCAAGCTCGTGCGTCCGCGGAACAAAAAAGTGCGTCGAAAGCAAAGCGAATTGATTAAAGAAACAAAAAAATGAAAGAGAGTGCGCCGCGACATGTAAATTGACGAATATAAACGAAATAAAGCAAAATGAGTTAATTGAAAAATGCCGCGTTCAAATCAGAACTGGCGCGTCTCTCTGTCGTAGGAGTAGACGCAACGGCCGACTGCAATTCAAAAAAAAAAAAAAAAAAAAAAAAAAAAAAGAAAGAAAGAAAGAAAGAAAGAAAGAAAGAAAAGAAAACAAACGACTAAAGAACAACGAAATTAAAATAATAAAAAGCACTGCAACACACCAAAGAGAAGCGAGCGTGACTCACGTTGCTCTTGGGTGGGAAGGAGGGCTCGGTGTAGTCGGCGCTGTAGCGAAATCCGGCTATGGGATTGGGCACAGGCCCGGCCAAAGCGAGCGCGTTCACCCCTCGGGTGCTGCCCTCGCCCTCGCTGTCCAGCGCAGTCACGCTCTCGGCGTTGCTCACGCTCGAGCCCGCGCGGATGTCGGCCTTGACGTCCGAGAGATTGCTGCTACGGTCGCTCTCGCGGTAGCGGTCCGCGTTCGAATCGGTCTCCTCTGCAATTCATCGGTATATCGGAGGTTCAAAAGAAGAAAGCAGAATCGGAGGGGGAGGAGGGGAGGGGGGGTATGAAAAGCGTCGGATTTTGCAGGAACGAGTTGACAGGCCGGGCAAAACGAACGCTTCGTTTTGCCGGGTATATTGGCGGCCAGGCCTCCGAACGTTTTGTTATTTCTTTTATTTGTCTTTTGCTGGACGGGTATATAGCATAGGAGGAGTCGGGTATCGGGAGCACTGGGATGACTATTTTGCGGTGCACCGGGTTCATCCTGGGACGCGCCGGTAAAAGGAGGAATTTCGAAGGCAACTATCCACCGATGACTGGAATTTATATTGAATTGTGACGAATTTGGAAAGAGCGTTGAATAATTTTCTTTTCTTTTTAGAAGATTGGTAAGTAATTTTAACTGTTCCAATGAGATAACGACATTCGCTTTACACGATCGTCTAATAATTATTCTTCCTATTTTAGGAGGAATCTTGAAATAATTGCCAAAGGTAAGATCACTACACTGCCTCTTAAGTAACTCGATAAAATCTATCTAAGAATATTACTTGATCAGGACATCGAGTATTATAAATGTGAACCTGGTGTTGGAAGTGGATTTTTCCCTGACGAGGCAGTTTTTAGGCAAAGATCCTATTCCAATACCTACGACTTATAAAATTTTACAAAATTTTACAGCCCGATAACGAAAAATCGCATCAAAGTTGCGATTTTGAAGTAACAGGGCTGTAAATTAAATTCCAGTTATCAGGGTAATGATCTGCCTTGGATGTGGCGTGTTCAACAAGGGGTGTGTGTTATACTTACGCATGTCGTTCTCGTGGGCCTGAGCGGCTTTGGCTTTCGGCTGCGGCTGTTTTATTCGCTCACGACAATGCAAAATGAGTATGACGATGATGCCAATCAAGATCACGCAGACTACGAGGCCGACGATTATCAGTATGAGCTGCCAGTCAACTGGAATCAATGCTAAACGTCACGCTTCATTTAATTACTAATGAACAACTCAAGAGAAAAAATGTGTGTTGTGCTGGGGAAGTGCCGATGGGGGGAGAATGAGAAAGCAAATTCTTTTTTTTTTTTTTTTTAAATGCATGATGCGATACTTTCATGATGGAAAAATAACAATGAAATATGTCGTTTCGTGCTCGCTGTACAAATGTTTATCATCGCTGCACATAGTTCAACGCGATTAAGCGATTGATTTAAAAAAATAAAAATAAAAAGGTAGGTACGGTTTTCCTCGGTAGTATTATAACGTGATTACTTTTTCCGATCACGAAACGACGATAAATGGAAGGGCTAAAGGCGCAGCGGCTATTCATCAAATTAAATTATTGCGCACAAATGTTCATATTTGGTATTATTCCTATCAATGTTTTTCCATAACAATGAAAGCTTTCACGAAATTTATCGGCGGTATTCATCACTGCGATCCGCAAAATCGTTGCTATCGTTTATTTCGCATATAATTTTACCAAAATTTGTCTGCATTATATTTTCTTAATTATTTATTTACTCAGAGGACATATGAAAAGTTATTATTTTATAGATTTTGATTTTCTATGCAAATTGAAATCACACTTTGAATGTTATAGCCAGAGAACCTAAAAGTGTTCTTGAATATTTCAATAGTATCGCTGGATATAATTCCTTGGGGGAGTTGGTTCCAAAAACGCTTAATGCGATTCAAAAGGTAATCAAAATCAAAATTCTAGTACAAATTCTGTTCCATGTTAGGGCGATAATACCGAAGATTATATTAAGCACCAGAGCATTATAAAGTTTTTCCTAAAGCTCGTGAAATTTTTCTTTTATTTTATACACTTGACATTCATATTTATATTCACTCGACAATTCGTAAATGCAGATAATGCCCAACTTTTTTACAAAATGATTTTATAAAATGCTGATGAAATTCTACCTATAGTTATTCTATATAAATATTATAATAAATTACTATTCATTTTTATTGAAATAACATATTTTATTTTATGTAAAAATGCAAATTTTAAGATGTGTACGCTGTTTCTAATAACAGCTGTGCATTTCTTTTTCACAGAATAGCCCGTAAAGCCATGCTTGTATTAGGCGTTCATAAAATATTCATCAAGTTGGATTCTGTTAGAGCGACAACAAATTATCCAGGTAATTTCGAAGGTATACACTAGCTCAGTCATTGGAAACGAAGTCTAGTGTCGAGAAATTGAATATCAACAAGTCGACGAGCTGAAATTAAAATAAAACATCAAGCTAAACGAAGCGGTAAGTAGTTTCTTAATGACAATTTCATCCCATCGAGAAATTACTTTGGAAATCTTTTTCGTGTCGCGATTATATAATCTCCCGAGATTTCCCGAGCGTTGAAATGAAAAGCAAACAGTACGGCTTATCGCGTCGTAAAACAAAACTGTTCCCAAACAAAGTTTTCATATTTTGAAGGATGACTGGTAAATTAATATACCCGCCAACAATTCGGTTGGAATAAGTTTTCCTTGATGTCTTATTAATGCATAGAAGTAAACTTGGACCGTTTGTTTGCGAGATAAAAATTAAAGCACGTAATTCTTTTACTGAACTTTAATTTTTAATGAATGAAGTTTGATATTACCCCATTACGAAAATTTCATCAAAAGTTTTGGACAAACAAAAGCTGCCCTAACTTTTGACAAATGTAATTTTTTTCGCACGAGTTGGCTCGTGTATCCTATAATTTCAGAGAAATAAAAAATATGATTTTGATGAATTATGAAGACTGCAAATCTAAAATGCAAGTTATGCAGTGCACTTGAGGGATTGTAATCATGATCAACAAAAGAATAATCTATTAAATACCTATACATCATTATTACTTTTACTACAAGGTTAACTAATCCATGAATATAATAATAGACTTCAGAGAAGTTAGAACATTTAAAACTTTCTTTAAAGATTCACAAATCGAATGAATGAATTAACTCTGTAAGAAAATGTTTTTGAATTTCGGTATCATTCAGTGGATTTTACTTTACTTTGCTTCTTTAATTGCCTCGCAACATCCGTTCGTCTGTTTCTTTTTTTAAAGGAAACGTAAATGCTTTTTTTTTTTAGTTTCCAAACTCATCCGGAACAACGACAAACACCAAACACTCGCAATAAGATTCAGCGGAACAAAAAGGAGCGTTAAGTTTCCTCGCGGAATGTACAAATAGTTCTTCGACACAGCGGGGGCAAATCGATGTTCATAAACATCCGTGGCTCCGCAAACTCCCGGGGCGAAATCGTAGGGGTCGGGACACTCCGGAGTTCGCGTGTATAAAGAGCCCGGGCGAGTTCGCCTGAAGTGCCCCGGTGGTATTCACGCCGCGCGGAATATATATAGGCGGCGGCGGGTCTAGGGTCGCGCGGAATGGACGTCGCAGCGGGCGCAACTTACCGTGAGTCGTGAGCTTGATGACGGCGGAGTCGGCGCCGTAGGCATTGGTCACCGTGCAATTGTAGTCGCCGAAGTAGGCTGACACGGGATCGAGGAGTGTGACCGTGCTGACGACCCTTTCCGGCTCGTACTCCTCGTGTCTGTAAAACGCGGTATTGTTGGACGAGAAATTGAGCTCACGTCCGGCGAAGCTCCACACCACCGAGTCCGCTCTCGGCACCGTTATCGCGATGCACTGCACCTGCGGGAAACAAAAAGCACGCCGCTGTACATTCGGCCTCGGCTTTATAGCGGATCCCCGCAGCCCCCTGCCCACCCTCTTCTTTTCCCCGTCGCGCTTCGCCTCGCTTGTTTCGCGGAAAAATTTTTGCGCGACGCCCCAAATTTTCTCGCTCCACTTGTTATCTCGTCTCCTGCATTGGACGATTTCTCTTTATGTCCTGCCTTTTATTTTCGACGCTCGGACGAGTGACGTGCAGCGGCCTCCCCGACAATACAAAGCCTTAATAATTGATCCGAACTCAGCTCCATTCAACTATTCGCCGTTCGCGCTCGAATTGTTTTGCCGAACCGAGCTTCCGATTCTCGGATGTTCCTTGGTCTTTTCGTTCCTTTTTATCTTTCAAAGGCGTATAATTTTTTTTTTTTTTTCGTTTTCAAATGAACTTTTCGCCAAATGATTTCGCGATCGTTTAATATTGAAACTTTGGCGTACGACGCTTATAACCCACTCATATATATATACATATATATAATCGACGTTTTGAGAATGGTTGAAAGCCGAAACTTTTATCTGATCGTTCAATTGCATGCCAGCGTTGCTCATATATATTTCGTAGGATGGGGTCGTTTCTCAGTTAGATTTTAGCCAGTAATATTATCCATCATAACTGCCAGGAAAGAAAAACAGCGCGTTTTAAATTGTCCGATCAATGTACGGCTTTTATGAAATAATACTTGATTTACACGAAAGTAATTCACGCGCACGTTCGAGCAAAAATTATTGGACATTTATCCCCGACTAATCTCATAATATATATAATCTCGCGAACTTTTCTTTTTTTCTTTTTTTTTTAAAAAAAAAGTTCTATTTGCCCAACGGACTCTCGCGCAGTTAAACAATTAAAAGCCCCTGACTTCCAACAAAGAAATCAATTTCCCGCCCGCGGCGTCGACCGCAGTCACAAGCGGCGGCCAAAGCCAGGCGTCAGTAAAAGAAACGGACAGCTTACCTTGACAAGGCCCTCGTCGGGAACGTACTGGGTCCTCTGGGAGATGATGGTGGGTGGCGCCTTGACGTAGATGTTGGCCGAGCCCGTGAGCTCGGGGAAGTCTGGTACGCGCGCGTGGCAGTAGTAGCGACCCGCCGTCTCCGGCCTCACGATCACAGTGATGTTGGGCGTCTTCGCCAGAATCCGGTCCGAATCCTCGAACGTCCAGTAGATCTCCGGCTGAGGGTTGCCGTCCACGTTGCACTGCAGGATCTCCGTCGCGTCGTAGTGCGACTGCACCGACGTTGGCGGATGCCGGAACAACGGCCCGTCTGCGACACACACAAACACACACACAGCCCCCCTCGATTAGTTCTCCGATCGTCCAGTCGCGCGCGATATTCGAGCCTGATATTTTCGCGACGACTTCGAGGCCGCAACGCGTGCTGCTAACGGAAATCTAACGAACGAAGTTTTAATTTGAATTCGGAACTATTTAATTACCGTCTCCGTTCGGCACGATTCTCCTGGATGCTTTAGGCCGGCGCGCGCGCAATTTGAGATTAAACAAAAACAATAATTCATCGCGGAACTTTTCCAGGGAATATAAGCGAGTTCGGGAGTTGAATAAAATTCAATTCGATCCTTGATGCACGCGCGAGGGACACGGACTTCCGGGTATATATAGAGAGACGGCCGTACGACCTGGGCTCGGTTTAATCAACCCATCCCGCGCTTATTGAGATTCATCATTGATTAAGCTTCCTGCTTATTGCGGCATCGCATGCGCGTCGAACATTCAGTCCCGGTCGAAGATCAGGGCATAATGAATATGTATCC
Source organism: Sycophila texana (assembly GCA_035582955.1). Taxonomy (NCBI): domain Eukaryota; kingdom Metazoa; phylum Arthropoda; class Insecta; order Hymenoptera; family Eurytomidae; genus Sycophila; species Sycophila texana. The sequence goes on from JAWWEN010000048.1 coordinate 1,053,025, forward strand.
CACGACGAATCGGCCGTGCTTTTTTTTTCTCTCGTACTTCTTTTTTTTTCCGCTCGGCGGGTATTCGTATATATACTCACAGGTCACATCGAGCGTTTTCGCCTCCTCGCTCTTGCCCACTTCGTTGCTGACCTCGCACCTCACCCTCGCGTCGTGGTAGTCCCTCGTCACGTTGTGGATCACCATCTCAGTCTTGTAATCGCCCACTACCATCTTCTCGTTTATGTACCATCTGCGCAAAGGGGTATATTGATTTTTCATTTGCTTAATCGCGTGCGATTGTGCGTATGTAAAGGAGAGTTAATCGAGTTAAGGCGCGGAAATCGAATTGACCGTGGCTGGAGAAAAAAGGAAAGTCAATTTTTCATTTGAAATTTAATTAACATTGATCGTCGTGGGAGTAACTGCTGTATATTATACGCGCGTTATGTGAAATGTGCATGTTAATTTGATTTTCATTAAATCTGATTAAGAGTTGAAGAAAAGACTTTAACTGAAACCAGAAATTAGCATTCAAGTATAATTGGACAACCGTTTACATAATTTTATTATTATTTTTTTTCTTTTAATCTCCATACATGCAAACTAGACGTCCCGTTTTGCTCTTTAAATTCGAAATACTTTAAATATCTTATCTAAATTATTTCCTGGCTACTTTCGCGAATTCACAGTTATCGTCTTTGATATACGAAGTAGCGGCGGCATCGAGTGCTATCAGATAATACACCCGCGCACTATATATACAGAGACATGGACGGCAATTTTGTTGTAGGAGAAAATTGTTTCAATATTTCCCTATGTCAAATAATATTTATCTTTCTTTGTGGGGTGATTTATGGATTCACTTTAAATAATCATCAGTACCTCCATGCCCGACGAACGAAAATTAGAGCTAATGTTTTAGAAGCACGTGATTATAAGTGTATTCCCAATTGCTGCCTCGGATTTAATGTTTACTTGATAATTCCCGAGCAAACATTTTTCGAATTCCTAATGATTCTAACCTTATTTTTCGACTGTCGCCGAAGTTGATGAAAAATAAACACACACACACAAACAGACAGACATCTGTATTCCCCGCGCGCAATCAAGCTACACCATCCGCCGGACCTGACCGAAAAATCTGGACGTTATCCGCAAGGAAAAGTCACTCGAGAATTTTTCCTACCCTCTGCAGTTGAAGCTCTGCAAACAAGCCTTTAACTAATCGATTAGACCGTAGCTTCTGTGCTTTGCTATCCGATAAGCTTTGGTAAATTACCTTCTCTATCTTCACCCGCGCGAAATGGAAGTGCTATATATAAATGAGCGCGGGCTAAAAAAAATGATACAGTAAGCGTTCCGCGAAGCATTAAAGTAAAAAAGAAATAAAACTGCATTGTTTTGCCGTCGCGGCGCTCCGCGTAATTACGGTTCAAATAATATACACGTGCCCTCGGCTTTCTCGCGTATGCCGACACAAATGTTAGCAATCACGCCCCGTACGCGACAAAGGGTGCGTGCAGCAAAAAACCAGGCTTGATTTGATATGGTCCTCTTCACAGTATCGATTAAATTCCCTCGAGAGTCGTTTTACTTGCCACCCCCTGCCCTGACTCCTTCTGTCTCTCTCGGACGAGTGTAAAGTGTTCTATCGGACTCTCTCTTTCTCTCTCGCTTTGTACCTGCTATCTGAAACAATTGTGCTCGCATACGGGTACGCCTATACGTATTTTTCAAAAATAGCTTTTTAGATTCAAGTGTTACCAAAGAGAAAATTGCACTGTTTTTTTTTTGTTTGTTTTTGTTTCTTTTTCATTATTGAGATGTTAAGTAAAATGCAGTATTATTTGTGACAGTTGAAAATTAGTTTGGACGCGAGCCTTGAAAAGAATATAAATAATGAGAATACGAATGCAACGGAAAAAGAAAAAGAAATTAAAATTTAAATATTTGTATTGATAATAAATTAACAATTGCGATTAGAATAGCTTCGCGTTAAAATTATAAATTTATTTATTATTTAATACTTTTAAAATTCTTTTAAGCGCATAAAAATTTCAAACTATAATACAGTATTTAATAAATTAATAAATTAATTGGGAATTACTTGGAAATTAATTATATACTATACTTAAATTAACTCGCAAGGAGAGTGTGAGTGTCTCTACTTCAGGTCACGAATTTGAATGAATCTTTGGAAATGGTTTTCTACAGTAGCCCTCAATGAAACTGGCCACCTTTCAAAAGATTATCATTACTCATATGAAAAATATCGTATGAATAGATATTAGCAGTAACATTAATAAATCTTGCTATATCTGCTAAATAATACTAAAAGTGGTTTGTTGCATTATTCGATATTTATTTATTTTTATTGGCCGAAGCCCTTTATACAGTTTTAGAGAAAATACAAAACTTAGAATATGAAAAAAAAATTCCCAAAATTTTATACAAATTGGTGACCCGGAAGTGAGAAACTCTCCTGGTCACCAGTGCGCTGGAAAAAAAAGTGTGGCGGAAAATCTACTAAAGATCATTAGAGATGAAGGAGAGCTTTTGAAATGTAAAAAAAAAGAATTACCATAAGTATTCACTGCAAAACTCTCTATTTTCTCAGTGCGACCCTCATCTCAAACAATTTATAGCAAATTTCCTTCCCTACATACATATCTCTCAATGTACACTATGAACACACAAGCAGTGTTCATCGTGAACAACGAGAAAATCCAAAGGAACTCTCGGCCGCTTTGTTTGCGCTCGTATACAAAAGAAAGTTCGACTCACTTGTACTCCATCTTGGCTGGATTGGCCTCGGCACGACACCTGAATCGCAGCTCCGATCCCTCGCGTATCCGTTCGTTCGGCTCCAGCCCCGGGAAAATCTTCAGCGAAACCTTCGGCGCGTAGCGGACCTGGACGAGAATACAAAGCAGTTTAAAAACTGTGCGCGCGCGCGCTGACCTCCTCCCCCGTAAAGGCGGAGTCCGCCGCAGCCGCATTTAAGGGATGCTCGATTTCCGAATGAGCGGGCACGTGTGCACACGTACGCTTTAGCCGACTGCACACGTGTGCCGACTGGGTGTTCGTTAGCGCGAAAAGTTCGCCGCTTCTCCCGGCTGGCCGCGCGCTGTTTGACAAGCGGCGAGCGTCTTTTGCCCCGTTCATTTTTCCTTCCTTTTTTCGGCTTCTTTCCGCCGGCCAAACGAACCGAGACGCGGCGCCGGGCGGACTTGTATCGGAGCACGCCGAGGAGCGTGTATACGCGGAGAATAAAAAGGAAGCTCGCGACTTGCGCCGTTTCTGTTCGTGCGCGGAAGTTTACGTGTGCAGTCCAGGAAAAGCGAGCGAATCTTAAAAGCGGCTCGCGGTCTAAACGAAATAAATAAACGAACCGATTGTTAAAACGCCTGTTTGGATCGGCTATGGTTGCTTCCAACGAAGAAAGTCGCGTATTTTAATGCGCCATTTTTAAAACACTATGCTGAGAGAATTTTCTCGTAAAGATTACGGCGAAGCTCTCCGTGAAAATTGATTTGTTAGCACAACCAGAAATTTTCACTGCAATTTTTAATTGTACCTTGAATAGTTCACGAAGCTTTGTAATTTTTACAAGCTCTGTAATTTTTACGGAAAAGGCTTCGTAATTATTACATGAAAATCCTCGCAGTTTTTACAAAGCTTTTCCCGTAAAAATTTCGAGAGCTTGCAAATCATCCCGCGATTATATATTTTTTTCATCCAATTTTTACAGGGAGCTTCGTCGTTATTTTTACAGGAAAATTTTCTTGTGGTAGAGAAAAGTAAACTCTAAAAAATTTGATAAATTAAGGGCTATCTATGCGGATGATAATTCTCAAGTTTACGGCATTTACTCTTCTTTATTCTTGTAAAAATGACAAATTAAAATAAGCCTTTTTTTGGAATATGCTTTTCTTTATTAAAAGCGACGATATATAGAATATATATCTCGTCGATAAATATTTACGCTCGTGGCAATAATTTTGATCAATCATCAAAACGGCATTTCTTCTCTTTTCAAATGCGCGATAAAAATAGAAATGTATGGTTAGACCTGAAATAAAATAAGCCGACGTTCAGATTATGACCGGCCAGTTCACCGAATCAATGAGATCGCGCGGCGGTGAAATTTAGTTATCTTTAAAAATATCCATTTCCGCGAGTTTTACAGCACCTACGTGCGGCGCGAAGTCGTGTGCAAAGACCGAAGTGCTCTTGTGCGGCTCTCGCGTGACTTTTTTCGGACAATTCGAAGCAGTCCTTTTCCGTAACCTCTTGACTCGCTCTTTGATCTCGTTGAACGTTCAACTTTCATGCTCTCTTCTCGAATACCTTTTCGCCGACAATGACGGACGCCGGTGCGGTTTCCGAGATCTTTATTAGAGAATAATTTGAAGACTCTCTTTTTCCGTTGCTCAGACATTTTTTTATGTTGAACGCGTCGTTAAATTAATCAGCTCTTACTGGCTCTTGCATTATGAATTCAAAGCTTTTTATTGAAGCACTAAATTGTAAGTTCAATTCAAAGTTTAAACGTTTAAGAATTTTTATTTAAAACTAAGTTATTCATTAAAAACTATTAATTCAACACGGAAAGAAATTTAATCATGGACTATTGTGACTGTGTCGATTCAAATATATGGTATAATTTACTATACAATATTACTATTATTATAAAAATATTTTATTTTACTATAAAATATTGAAATCTCGACGGATTTATAATAATTGGAGTACATAATATCAGCCAATTTTGATATTAAAATGTTAGATTCTATTGTTTTTTATATAACTTTAACCGTAGAGCGGCCGCAAAATTTATCGATTTTTTTTCATACAAGTAAGAATAATAAAAAATAAGGTTTTTATTAAAAAAGGAATACTGCAACTCTTCGATAAGATTTATCGACGCTATATCAAAATTTAATACGTCATCTACTACGCAACGTATAAGCCGACATGACCAAATAATCCACGATCGTTAAAGAACGGTAATTGTTACTATAAATTTCGTTCGGTGAATGCGAGGGTGAATGTTTGAACGTTATCGTACCTTCATAATTCAAAAGACGACATGTCAAGTTCAATTTACTTTGAGGCTATAAGCCTTTTATAAGCAGAATTAGTCCCGAGTTGACGATTTTTGAATATAAGTTTAACGTTGCGTAATTTTCCCTTCCGCGGGGAGAATTCGGTTTAGTATCGCGCGTTTCCGCAACGAGCATCATTAGCGGGCAACGAGGAAGGGATTTCATTCGTCACCGTCATAATCCAGGTGCGCGCGTCCGCGTAATACAGCTGTGTTATAGACCGGCGGGACTGTTCGTGGCTTTTGGCGTGCACGCAAAGAACGTTTACCTGGACGCGAAGCTTGGCGTTCTGCGGCGTGCGATCCGCCGCATTTTGACTTTGACAAGTAAATGTGGTGTTATCGTGCTCCTTGCGTGGCGTCACAGTCAGGATCGATTTGACGGTGTAGAGCGGCCCGTCCTTATACTGGATGTGCTGAGTCTCGATGCCCTGGTGCAGCACCGAGCCCAGCCCGTCGATCCACGTGATCTGCGGGAAAACAGTCAGAAAAGTTTAGCGTTTGAGCCGAGCTTGCACAGTGGAGTCTTGAGTGCGCCGAGGCCTTAGAGCCCCCACCCGTCCGGGTAATTGCTGCGGTCGCTCGTCCCGCGGGCGGGCACGTGAGCCGCAAAGGCCTCGGCTTCGTGCGCAAACAACTTTTCGAGGAAGAAGTTGTAACCCCCATCCACTTTCGCTTATATTCAAATTGTCACTGATTTATTTACCCCAGCGCAAACTGCGACTGCTTTTCTCGAATTGTCGCCGGCCGATTCTGACGTTTACTTGGATGTCTGACTATAGCCTGCTTTTACTACTTGCGCGCTTTCTTCGTCTGACTGCGGATGAATAATTTAATGGCCTTTTTTTGTTTCGCCGTCTTCGTTTCAAATTGACCGAGTAAATATTTTTTTCTGATAATTTTAATGCATTGGCAGCTCTAAATATAAATGATTAATTGAACTTTTCATTTGTTATACAGGGATCTATTTAAAATGTATAAAAGTGAGAAAAAAAAACGCTCGCAGTTCCATTAAATTTTAATTAAATCTCTCGCTGGCAATTCAATAACTCTCGCGGCCGCAGTTGTTTCTGAGAAAATTAATTTAATAATATTCAACAAAAAATGTCCGCAAAAAGATATAACGTTCGATTTATCTTGAAACAAAATAATTTTTTTAACTTTTGTTATTTCAATGAAATTGTTTTCGTCGCTGCGTCCGCGCAAAAGAAAAAAATATAAAAGTGAAAAAATTCATTTACTGCAAATATTTCCGAAATCTCTCCTTTTGTTATTGTCCAATTGAATTTCGGGCGAACGTAAAAAATTTTACGCCGACAATTTCGCAGGGCAGCTTTGTCGCGATCTTTCTAGACTATAAACAACTCGACGTACATGCATGTACAGGCCCACGGGTGCAAACACGTGGGATTATTACTTCTGCTGTCGCAAAGTGGTAGTAGTGGTAGGATTATTTCGGTATTATATAACACACGCACACACGGATGCGAATTGCCTGGGAGGAGGGGAGGTTGGACTGAAAGCACATAATGACGGTCGCGAGCTGCGGCCTCGCGACGATTAAAGTCCGATTGTAAAGCGTCAGCCGTGCAGGGCTTTAAATTAATGGCCACGAACGGGCTCCGCATAAATTCGTAATCGCGCCCTTTCAGAAAAATGACACGTCTACTCGTGCTTGCGTTTCGATGGCCCTAGAGATCAAGGATCATTTATTTAAATTAAAAAGCAACGGCCTTCTTTTAAGACCATTGCCTGCATGAGTACTTTTTTTTTGTACTTCAAGTTAAGGAGTTAAAAGTGTAATTTTGATATACCTTTGAAAATGAATTGTTAATTTAAAGAGCCTTCGTTTGAACAATTTATGTGAAATAAATGGAAGAAAGGTTTGACAAATTTTCCACAGTTTATTTACACTGCGTAGAGAAGAGCATATATATTTTTTTTTAATTTAAATTTGAAAGAACGTTGCCATAAAAAAAATTGTACATCCTTTTTTTTTAGAATTCTTCTTTGTTTAAATAAAAAATTGAGCTAAATAGTGAGTGGAGGCTTTGCGATTAAAACCATGAGATTTTTCTACTAGCGATAGTATTTTCACATTTATTCGTGATACTTCTTTTTTCAATAAATTTACCTCAATTCCAGGAAAAATTGGCTTATTCCATAAAGGATCTTAATTTGAAATATCAAACAGGGCAAACGGAGGGGATGCGAATCCGGCTTGAAAATACAATCTCAAATCCAATCATGCACTTTTTGTCAGTCTAGCTCATATATGATTTACGAGTATTTTCCGAACATCCAGGTGCACATGCACGCGCACACATGTCCATAGATCTCCAGCGGAATCGATTTTCTGACAGCCATGGCAAAAAGTGCACCAGGACATACGTATTCGCCCGAGCACACATTCAGAAAATTCCTCTGATACATATACACACACCAAGCAAATAACTCGACGCATTTTAGGTTCCCGTCTCGAGCAAATATTCGAGTGGAGAATCTCACGAATTCCTTGATCTCGGAAAATGCATTGTGTATAAACGCGCCCTCGGCTACGCCCGTATCTCTTCTACTTACTTGGTCTATCCGTCCTGCTTTTTTCATTTACCCCGAAATATACACATATGCAAAAGATTATTACACTGAGAAGTCACGTAATAATGTTTGAATAAGTCACATAACATTTCTAATGGGGAATGCTAGTGAAGCGGAATTAAACGTACTCTCGAATGCTACATACGCGCATTATTCCTTATTTTCTATTTGCACGCAACATTGGCGTATGATAAACAGGGGTCCCGATAAACAATTGCTTATGGTATTGCAACTAACATTTTACACACACATACGAATTTTGGCATTTTTTTGCTATACGCTAATAAAATTCGGCTTTTCACGAAATTAAATGACGGATAGTTTACTAATCGCTACTACTGTTGGTAAATTGAAACGTTGCGACTGTGTATTCTCGTTTCGTTTTACAATTTTCCTAATTGGTTACTGCGAAATTTAATGCACTCTTGGATCGGGATATATTTTTCGAATCCACATGATAAATTAAATTAGTGAAGCTTTGCCCAGTGTGGATTTATTTTACTTTTCGTTTCCTTTGAAGTTCAAAAATCTTACTTAGTAGCATTTATGAGGGTATACGGAGAAAAGGTAAAAGATATTGGATTGAACTGAAATTTTTGAAAATTTCAGTTCAATTTCAAGAAAAAACTGAGAATTTTCTCTTAGATCTCAACCTGTGTAAGATACCATTTGATTCACCTAAAGATCCAAATGTCAAAGAGAATACATAAACAATACCGAGACAATAAGTTTCAATTTCTTAAAGCATGGGTGCATTGAAATGTACGACGAAAAAATATGGATCTTACAAACATTCTAAAAGTAGAATTGTAAAAGACCGTAAATTTCTTCACCTATCAGCAGAAAAGCTCTAAACTATTTAGAGCTAATTTTCCTGTCAAAATCATTTGCTGATTTATATCACGCTGATGACGGAAAGATGAAATTAGATATTTGATTTTCATTCAACAGTTTGGACATAAGCCGTTTTAACTGGGAAAAATCAATGAACGGAAATGGAACTAAATACGGGAGCTTTATTATACATAAATTTAAATGTATTAACTGATATCACGTTCAAGAAGAGTGAAATATTTAACAAAATATTGATCGTCTTAAAAAAGTATATTTTATTTTAAAACAGCATTAGGAACTGACAACCAATTATAAATTTAAACAGATATAATTTTATATATAGATCG
>JAWWEN010000048.1:1061992-1072887 GCA_035582955.1 Sycophila texana
ATGTTCTCCACTTTTTCCATCATCAAAATGATATAAAGAACCGAAAAAACTTTGTTCAATAGGTGTGCCCCATCAAACATTTTTTGCCTCTTTTTGGCCCCATTTGTTTCCGATTTTCGTGGGAATTGCACATATATATACGGTCCGTTGCGGTCGCAAGAGCGGTTACTTAGTCCTTCAACGGGGGGCTATATAAGAGCAGCTTGAGCATCTGTCGCTTAAGAGGGTATACTGGGAAAATAGAATCCATCCCGCGACGGCAAAGAAAACAAGAGCTTCCCGGGCGAACGGAAAATTACTATCTATACACCTCGAATTTCCAATACCGCGAAACGCTTAACGAAGGGCCACTTCCCACGCTCCAAGTGTAAGTTTCGTAAGGCGTGACGACTCCGATCGTTCATGCCCCTTGACGCGCTTTCCGCGCTGATAATTTAACGCGTCGCGCTCAGAATGCGATTTCACGCCAAGTAACGCTTTTGCGTATTTTCAATTGACACTCTATAGCGACCCTGCTTTGAGCGGACTGCGTGCAAAGCCACTCGGACTGTTTAGTGGTAATTCTACAAATTGACCGAATTTTCAAGTCTCTTAAATAAGTTATTTGAAAATATCTTTCATGTATTTATTTATTTATTTTTTTTATGTATGTATTTATTTATTTATTTATTTATTTTTTATGTATGTATTTGTTTATTTATTTATTTATTTATTTATTTGACATATTCATATATAGCTTTTTTACCGATTCAATTTTACTGAATACAAAATAAATGCTTTGATGCGATTGTCGAAACGCATTTCATGATTCGCGAACTTCTATGGCTGTGAGCGGATCGAATGAACTTCATAAAAGTATATTATTTAAATTAATACGGAAGACTGCTTTTTTGTTTTTAAAACAATAAAAAGTGCTATACGCTTTCATAGTCGATATTCAATTTTGTTTACTATTTCACAGACTACTTGATTTCCAAACGAAAAAAAAAAACAAAACAAATAAATCTTTCCAGCGTGGCGATCAATGACAAAAGTTTAATTACCTGTCTAAATAATCTCGCAGCACAAACAGTAGCAGCATTAAAATTCATTCGTAAAAAGGTGCAATACCCCGTAGGGTGGGTGGGAAGAAAAAAAAATTGGATATTTTACGCACGACTTCGCTGACGCGGTATATATTTCACGGCGCGCGCGATGCAGCAGTATAGTGGTACGAGTGAAACCGGTAAGAAATATGGAAGTCGTAAAAACGGGCAGCGCCGCCGCCGCCGCCCTACGCGCCTCGGGTGGGGATTAAATATATAATAAAATCAAATTTGTATTGATTTCGTGTCGTTTCCCACTTGACACGCTTCGCAACGGTCTCTCGGTTGAGGGCAATCAGGTGCGATCGTAAAAAACGACGACTCGTGCGAGCCCTCGGCCGCGTTTCGCGACACTTTTATTTTTCTCTCTCTCGGTCTCTCGTGCTCCTCTCCCCTGCCGGAGAAGACGGGCGAAGGTGACGGGGTCGAATGTATTTGACAGCTGCCCTCGTTAAAGTTCACGTCCGGATTTAATAAATTTTTCACTACAGGTGTCAAGCGGGGATGGCGAGGGGGGCGCGAGAGAAGAGGGAGGAGATTCGGACGGCTAAATGGAGGAATAAATTATAGCCTCATTTTATTTCCGATAATTGTTTCATTTTACATATTCAAGAGCCATAATTGTCACGTTAACAGTTAGTTCTTTCAATGCGATTTTATTCTATTATTAAATACTCAATTAAATCCATTCGTCCTGGACTGGCGTTAAAAAATTATTCTGGTGGCGACCAATAAAAGAATACAATGAATATTACATATAGTTTCATCGTACGTTATCAAATGAAGCGAGCGAGATTTTGAGATGAATAAAACTCTATCACATTCTACCCACCTTAATCTATTAATATAAATTTATCGAATATAATAATAGAATAGAATTACAATATAAAACACTAATAAAGAGAGTGTATGGGATTTGGGACGGATTTTTTTTTAAACTTTGAGCACGAGATTTTTATGCCTAAATATGAAGTAAGCCAAAGAATTACGGCCTAACGCTCAAAATTTTCATATTTCAGTAGGGGATATTTTTAAAGATATTTTTTGCGGAAACTTATTTAAGGAAAACTTATCTTCTATACGACTTGCAGAGTCCAACAAAAACATCAAATTAAAGTAGAGAAAAAGACCAGCAATTTGAGAGTTGTTGCGTATTAAAAAATCTCGATTGGTTCAATAATTATGCACAGTTGAAATGAATGTAGAAAACTATACTCGGGCGAAAATTTTAAGCGTTAGGCTTATACTTTGACTTCCTTCAAAATTTAAAAAAAAAAAATCCACGTTTCACATCCCAAACACTCTCTTTGAAAGAATAATATAACGGTAACTAAATTTAAAATGACTAAATAAAAAGAGTTAGTAAAAAACATCAAACTTTCACACTTCATTCACACTAATAAATTATGTTCGCTTCTATAAATAAAAATGCAGCATATGCGAGGCCACAATAATAAAATAACAGCTAAATAAATCAATAAAAAGCTGGTATTATATATAAATGGTAGTCCCTGAGAGTGAATTAGTCGAGATCAAAGAGATAGGAATTAAAAAAAAAAAAAATTGAAAAGAAAATATGTTAAAAGAATTACCGCGACAAACGAGGTGATTGGTGACACGAGCAAATGGTTTGTTTTTAGGCGACTTCTCGCTGCGCATATTCCCAGTGGAGCTGGAGGACGACGGGGTGTACCAGTGTCAAGCGTCACCGACGAACGACGGTCAGCCGGGGTTGCGCTCGCGCTTCGCTCGGCTGAGCGTGCTCGTGCCGCCTGAAAAGCCGCAGATCATGCAGGGCGAGTACCTCATCACCACCGAGGACAGAAAACTCGTGCTCGAATGCATCAGCACGGCTGGAAAGCCGCCGGCCGAGGTGAGTGTGTTTCCCATTTTATTTATAGCTACGAATCTCACAAGGAAAAAAATCGCATGAAAATTCATCGCACACATGTATAAACGCGATCGGGGAAGAGACTTTTGCAGAGGAAGAAGTTGGGGATTATCGATTTGGCTGTTTTAAGGATACTCTTGTTTTTTAAAAAAATAGAGATTTTTTTTTTGTCAATTAAAAGCTAAGTGCATGCCGCTTTCGAGCAGGAAGAAGCACAGCAGCCAAAGTAAACGAGAGATGAATGCATTAAGAAAGGAGTTTCATTTTAAAAGCGTCACAAAAAAGGGTAACCCGTTCAATCGTGTTCAAAATGGTAATCGATTTACCGTTAACGACGTTAACTCTAACGCAATTTAACAGGTACAAAATCGTCCCTCCTCTACTAACGTTAATCATAAAGTTTACACAAATACTCGTCAGCTGACGGTGCAACGCAATTACAACTTATTGTCGATATTCCAGGGCTCGTTCGGTATATAAAAATGAATTATCTCAGTCACTCCTGCTCTTTTTTTTACAATCTACTCTATTCCCACCGATGGTGGGAAAAGCACATTATTGCACCTATATCGATTCGTTTTTTTTTTCAGCGACACCACGTCGCATATAACGAATTTATAAGCTGCGGGCAGCGGCGCCACGTCAGTGTGAAAAAGCTCCCGAGCATAAACTTCACTTTTCGCGTGTATACCGGCGAGTGCCGCGTGCGCGTAGATACGTGGCGCGCACGTGTTGGAAGTAATTTGGGATTGAGGTTAATCCCTCTGGTAATCAACGCCTGGGACCAAACGATCGCCCCCGCCCGGACATAGCTCCGATGTTATAAGTATGACTTGTGGATTGAGTTGTAATTAAATCGAGCTCAACACTCGCGGCCAAAAAGAAGTGTTTCCATTAAACGGATAGGGCAAAACCGATTTCACCGCGAGTGCGAGCTGAGCTTGCGACGAGCTTTCCGGTCCGGTGCTTCTCCAGTGGCGTTCGTGGAGAAAGAAAAAAATTGCTAATTATGAGGAAAATCGAGACCGATATCGCACCTTTTGTAGTCCAAAATTACGAAGGGATCAGTAACCTATATATTTGGTGCAAGAAATGTTTTAAAACAGTGTTATACTGAGAATTGGTTTCTAAAATAAGAACAGACAAAGCACAAATTCTCAGTTGAAATATCTCTCTATATTAAATAAGACATTTATTTGTAGTGCATTCCAACTGTTAAAATTAGAATTTTTTTGATTTTAGCGGCAATCAAATTACTCAAGATTACTTCTTTAAAATATATCCTATCATCGTTAAAAAAAAATTACTTCTTTTAATATATCCTATCATCATTAAAAAAAAAAAAAAATCAAGTCTGATAAAGTGTGTTCTGATCCTTTGGTAAAGTCAGACGATCGAACATCCCACTTACAGAATCGTCTACTTCGAGCAAAGGTCAAAGATCACAGCGCGTACAACACTGGGCTAAAATTACGCAGCGAGTGTAACAACCATATAAGCGAGCTTTTTTCTCCTCTCCTCGAGCGCCATTTAGAGCCTGTCCCTTTCGGCTCGACTGCGCGCCCTTTCCGTATTCTTTTCCGGTCTTTCGGCCCTCCGCTCGCGCTTCCTGCCTTCTCGTGACAATCGCCGCCCTTCACGACCCTTTTGCAGTCGGGTGCGCACACTTGCTTTGTGCCCACCGGGCGCGGCGGTCGCCCCCCACCCTTGAACACACGCATGTAGACAGCGTCACTTAAATCTCAGTGCAGTTAGGAAACCCACGCGCCTCGCCTACATAGCTGCGAGCTTACGCTTCCGTCTCCCCACCCGCTCACCCCCCAGCCTCCACCCCCCCCCCCCGCTGGCTCTTCACCTGCTCCTACTCTTCTGCTTAGGGAGCTCCATTTCGTATGTAGTTTAAATATAATTAGGCCATAATTACAAAGTTAGAAAGTGTGCCCTTTCTCCGCGTGGGTCCTGCCTTAGCGCAATTAGGGGTTGTGTTTGTCTTGGCAGAGGAATCAGAGAGGTCGCGACCCTCGCGCGCCGCTGTGTGCGTGATTTGCTCTGTTTGTATACCTTTTTCGTCTCTTTCGTTCTCTCCTCGTTGCTGCGTTGCTGACGCTGCCGTACGCTTGCTCTTTTACCCCTTCCAACTCCTGCCCACTGCCACTCCTCGCCGCTTATTCATTATTCATATTCTACTTATTATTTCGGCCGCTTCCTCCTGAGCCTCTTTCGCGCAGTTGCGCTCGTTACCCTCCTGCACATCTTTCTGTTGTTCTTTAAGTGTAATTAATGTTTGTGATTCGTCTATCTTTAAAATGGTCTTAATTAAGCGTCTCATGTTTTAGGAAATAAGACAAATTGCTTCAGTTGTAAATTCAAATTTTTTTTTCTTGCATCTAAAAGTACACTGGGAAAATTGTAAGACATCGTGTTAAACAATGTAGCACAGTGTTTCGCTAATCTTCTTAAAGAATTTTCATTAACTTTTATTTAGATAGTTTAAAGAATTATTCTAAATTTTTATTTTCGTTAGTCGTTTTGGAGTTTACTCTACTAATAAAAGACTTAAAACATAGAATAGAATAGAATAGCCATTTATTGTAAACTACAATATTTACAAAGAAATAGAAAAGTTCTTAAAATAAAATACTTCATACAATTCAAGATAAATAAATCACAGCCATTTTAAAATTACATCTCTTAAATAATTAATACAAAAGAGTAAGTCACAAGTTCAAGAGTGATATCACAGTAGGTTAATTAAAAATGAGTAGGTACAGTAATACAATACATCAGACTATTCTCGTCGCAATTGGCACTGGAGTTCTATTTGAAAATGCATTAGTAATATTGATACCATTGATAAATTTAAATGTCTAACTAAGTATCTAATTATTAATTTGATTGTACATTCCTGTACTATGAACTTTGAATTTCGAGATTTTTTTTACCTACTTTTTTAAAACGACACTCTTGCCCGTAAAATCAATAAATAACTAAATTACTGACCAAATTCCGAGATTCATTTAAAACACTTCAATTAGACAAAATTAACAACGTGTATAAATTAACTTTTTACCCACAAATCAACCGAACGAGGTACAAATAAGGCTCGAGTTGACTAATGAGAAAAGGAATTCGTCATCTTCTTACATTCTCCTCGAAGCACGAGCCCTCGCTTCGAGAAAGATACAATTTAAGGTGATCACTTATCCAGGAAAAAGAGGTGAGCACCGCAACTCGTGCTCTCCTCGCGAATAAAAAGAAAAGTGGGAAAAAAAGAAGGAGCAAAAGACGAGCGGAAACGAACGTAGCTGTCGATAGGTTGATCGATCCGCCATGGACTTATAAGTCCTCGGTGCTCGGACCCGGACTCTCTTAACAGGTTTGCCGCAGTCGCCCGGCTCTCGGGGAAAGGCAAGAAGAGCCGGGGAGACCTCTATGATGGAACAAGTCACTAGCCGAGCCAAGGAGCCCCGACCTCCACTTCTCTCCGTGAAGCCGCGGTGCCGGCGTAAGAAATAGCTCCGGGAGGCTGCGAGTATCTTTTGCACTTAATTACGATGCAATTAAGCGCAATTGCTCCGCGTTAGCGAAGCCGAGCCGCGGATAAAGTCTGTAGAATTTAGCCGGGAACAGCGCGACGAGACGAGTGCAGGGCTTTTCAAGGGAGAGCGAGGGGAAAAAAAAGGAGACACTGGAGCGCGCTCTCTTGTTCACCTTGGCTTTCTCCAATTAAACTAATCCTCGTCGAGTTAATATCTGATACGCATTATCTCGCCTCCGGGATCGTCCATTTCCCTTTTTTTTTCTCTTCTTCTTTGCGCCGACGTCGCCTTTTTTTCGCGCTCTCGTTGTAGGCCAATAAATTTTTCTTAAATCCTGCTATATTTATTTTTCTTAGCTAGTTAGCATCAGAATGCGATCACGAGATAAATATCTTTGAACTGGCTTTTTAAGAACACTTAATTTTCTTCTGTGCATCGATTAATTACATCGAACGTTTGAAACTTGTCTGCAGAGATAAGATTTTTATTTAATAAAAACAAAAAAATTGAAATAAAGTAAAATCAAATGTCATTATATAAAATTGTTCCAAGAAAAATCGAGGAGGTGCGTTCAGTCACTGGATATAGAAACTTGATCCAGCGTATATTGCATATTGCGGGAATGACATCGAAGGGGGAGAAAAAAAGAGGAGAGAGCTATAGCTATGTGCAAAAGAAAAGTCACCTGGTTGCAGCGTAAAGCACTTAAGGAAAGTTAACGCTGATTCTTTGAACCTGTTTCCCCTCCGTTTCCCCTCTTCCTTCAGTCGTTTTCCATTGCGATGCTCTTTACAGTGATCCCCCGGCAATAAAGTAGCCGAAGAAACTTTTCACAGAAGTCGAACTTGAACACTGATAATGATTACTGGAAAGACTTTAAATTGAAGGGGATTGAATTTAGCGGCCGAATTTCGTTATAGGTATATTCAATTTAGACCCAGTTTATCGCATTATCTGCTATTTTTTTATACTCGGCGAATAAAGTTAGTTTTTCTGATAATTACTGAATCGTCGTTTAACAAAAACACGAAGATTTATTAAGAAATTTTCTATCGGTTTTTTTCTCATATTTCCTCCGTTTTATCCGTACAATTAATTATCGAAATTTTAATAAGTAAATAACTTTATTAGCGATCTGTGGCTTCGAAAAAATTGAGCGTTAAACTAATTCCATTCAAAGTTCACAAGTCAACCCTATCATATTCTTACTGTAATTTACAGCCAGTACAAATAATACCGTAGCAAAAAAAACTTGGACAAACTCTGAACTCTTTATTAAACTAATAATTTCACTCCGTCTTGGAAGCGTCGCGGATAAAAAGTACAGACAAACGAAGCCAATACCGTTGGAAAAAGAGCTTCTGTTGGAGAATCAGTAACCGAATGTATTTGACGTTCACACAGTAGACGGACCCGGTGTATAAAAAAAAAAAAGGGAACGAAGGAACGACAGTTCCCGAAAGAGAGGGCCGGTAAAAGGCATTCAGGTATATGCGAGGAGAGAGAAAAAAAATTTCCCTCCCTCCGATGAAACAGTGAAGGGTCAATATAAAGTTGGAAAAGCCGTTTACCTTTCGTCCCGACGAGGCCTCCATTTCGACTGACCGGTTCGCGGAGTTTTGTTACGCGCTTGTTAGCGGAATAGCGCGGCTTTTCCCGTGCCCTCTCCTCCTTCCGCAGCTCCTTCTCCACCTCCTCTATACTCGGACTCTCCTTTTTTTTTTCTCCCGCGCTCGCACACGTGCACACAAAAGTTTCCTACCGTCCGATTGGACTGGATGCCCGAAGAAAGTTCCTTATTAGTTTCCAAAATCGATCGCCGGCGCCGACTCTCCTCTCGTCTCAAAAGGCCGCAACGATAAGGTTGTTTACGGGCGCGGAGAACGGCCAGAATAATAAAGAGATGCTGCTCTCTCGCGTAAACGGAGTAGAAATGAAAAGAAGAGCGCGCCCATTGCGAGGGACGGCGAGGGGATCGGGGGATGCGGGGGCGTCGATAAGGAGGTAGCGGGGTTATTTTTTTTTGCCCGGGGGCTAGGTAGGCGCGCGACTCTGCGAATATGAGGGAGAGAAAAATGCTGCATTGCTCTAGGTGAGGGGGGAGGGGGCGGGCACGAGTTTGAACGAGTTTTCTTCGGGGTTAAATTAAGCGAGCATCCGCAGACAGCGAAGAGCGGAACGCCGGGGTGGGGGGGAGGCGGGAATAGCGAGCGAATTCCTCTCGTTCTCTTTTATTCTCCCAGCTAGTACGAAAAGTCGTGACCCCCTTTTTTTTTCGCCGTCTCCGAATTGAAACAATGGCGGCTGATATTGCAACGGGGTTTCCTTTCTATGGAAGCGCTGAATTTGACGATGTCGTTGGAGTTAACGAACTATCGTAAACGACGGCCGACCGATATTTCAAGGGGGTGCGGCCTTGCTTAATTAATTTCTTGTCATTATGCTTGATTCCGAATATTGAAGATGCCGGCGAAAATAAAATAGCAGGGATGGAAGGGGCGGGGGGAGAAGAGTCGAGGAGGAAAGCAAATGAAAATATTAATTGCGCAGCGACAAAGCAGTCTCTCCAATGATTAAACTGCCGGGACATTTAATTAAAAATGAAACTTTACAATTCCAATACAGAGTTAATAAAATCCAATTATCTCTTTAAAACCGTAATTCCTACCTCCGAGATATCCACCTTCGATCAATAACGGTGACTCGCAAATTTTATCGCTATAATAAAGTTCCGAGCTCAATTAAGGAGGTTCCACAGGTAAGAAGTCAAAATAGAAATTCCTTAAATTCTGACAATTTTTACTAATTTTGTAGCAATTTTTGCCATATAGTAAAATTTCTCCAAAAGTCGATAAAATTTTTCCAAAATTCCACGTAAACAAACTCCGCAAGATGGCGTTTTATGTTTCGACTTCGGTTAGTAATTTTTACCTCTACATTTTGGCATATGTTTATGTGGACATGGGTAATATTTATTAGAAGTCTCTCAATGTAGAATTAAAAATAGAAGGACAAAACTAACACGTAAATATACGAACTGTTATTTATTAATTTTTTCAACATTTTATTTTAATATCGAAAATTGTTAAAACTGCAACAAAATTTTTCCGAGTCTTTTCAAAAGAACACTTCAGTTTTGTATCACGATGAAAAGGACATCCAAATTTTTTAAATAAAATCATCTCGATCTTCTTCCTATACAATATAACTACGAATATAATTACAAAAAAAAAATAACCGTAGCTTCATTATTCTTTCATTTCCGAATCAACAAATTTCCGACAAATTCTCAATTCTCGAGACATCACCGGCTGCGGAACCTCCTTAAGTTATCTCAGAGCGCCGGGGATAAAGCAGACAAGCGCGGAGCGAGGGGAGGCGGCGTGTCGCCCGTTGATAGATGCAAAATCGCGGGGAACGCCGTGCGGGCCCGAGAGACAAGACTGGCAGATATGGCGTTAGCGAAAGAGAAAATCCGCGAGGCACGAGGCGGGCACGCGCCGCCGATGCTTATAGCGCGCGCTCGCCCCCGCCGAGGAAATCCCGTATAACCCACGAAAATAAATTGGAGTGCCGGTAATCACACGAGAGGCTAGCTTGCGCGCTCCCGCTCGCCTAATGCACGGCAGTTCTTATCGCGGCCCTTAAATAAATAGCCCGTAATATATGGGAGCCAGGCGTGCGCCCCCTCCCCCGCCTCTTGGCGCACACAGACGCGCAGAGAGACGCACACGGACGCGCGAGCACATGGAGAGGCGCGCAGTCTGGCATACAGGCGAGTTTCGTTATCCGCGAGGCGGTAACGGCCCTCGTTAATATGATATACCGGGCGATAGGATGGCCGAACTAATGACGGGAGTGAGAGAGGCCAGGGGCCAGGGGAGGGGGCTGGATGGGGGACTGCGCGGCGGAGATTCGATTCGGAGGCATGGCTCTATTGCTCGGGCTTTCGATATTATATACGAGTAGCGGGCGGCACGGGGGAAAGGAGAGAAAGACGGGCGAGAACTTTGGGCTACTTTGTGCCGAACATTACGGGGCCTCTGGGGCCTATCGTCCCGGACTAGAAAATATTATCGATGCCTCGAGTGCCGCGTATCTCCTCTGTAACGATATTAACGCAAATTACGATATTTATACGCACAAGAGGTCTCTGTTACTTTGGACGATCTGAAATTCTTTTTTTTTTCTCTGCCTTCCTTTTTTTTTTTGTTATCGTTGAAGAACGATGTAATTATGTGAATCGGTTTAATAAACTGGTTTGAGTTACTTATAGTTGGGAGTGCAGAAGGAAATGGACTATTTAAAAAAAAACAACGTGTGGGTCTCGGGACCCCCGGTAGGAACGAAGTTCCCTCGGCTTGTTACCGCCACTATATA
>JAWWEN010000048.1:1083654-1119044 GCA_035582955.1 Sycophila texana
AAAATTTCTATCTGGGCTCATTTTGTCAGGAATATAACATATTTCTAGAATATTTAATAGAAAATATAAATTTTATTGTAATTTTTAATTTTCAAATTTTTTTTTCAAAAAAAAATTTTTAGGTATAAACCCCCCTTAAAAGAAAATTATATAAAAGAACAATTAATAGAAAACTAATTTAATTTAATGATATATCATTTGGTAGTATACCTCGGAGCGTGATCAATAATATTTTAACCATACAATTATTGCATTATTATATAAATTGTTTTATAAATGCATTCAAATAAACAAAATTTTAAAAGTACAATTATTCCGAGAACGCGATAATGTGAACGTACTCCGGCAAAAGAATTTACATCGGAAAAGATTTGATATGTACATCGTTGGCGAAAAAACGTGGCCTAGATCAGGCCGTGTGATGCGGTGCGTGTGCGCAAACTTGGACTCTCAGACGAAGCTAAACGTTACAGTTAAAAAGCGGCGACATGAAACGTGCGAAAAAAACCGTCCGCATTGTCGCGAATGTTCTCTTGTAGAAAGATTGTCGACCCAGATATTAACGGAGGGAAAAAAGCGGGAGGGGAGGGAGGGGGGGGGGGAAGAGATGCTTTGCCACGCTTATTTGCCCGGGCATTCGAGCGAGAAAATTTTCATCTTGGCGAGACCCGCTTCGGATGTAAAAAGAGTAAAAGTCGCGGATGATGTAAACGGCCCCGATCGTTCGCTCCTTCTTGTGTATACAAGTCGAGATCTATTTCGGAAACTGCCTCTGCATTGCAAATACAATTTCATTTCGCGTCTTATCCGTTTTATTATTCCTCGACTAATAGGAATAAAAACTCAATCAGTCCCGGGCGGAGTCGCACACGTTGCAAGGAGACGGGCGAATTTGCGACAGGAAATTTAATTTGAATTTTGCACGTCGTTAGAATTAGGTGGAAGAAAGTTTCTTGCTGTCAAGCAGTTAATAAATTGTTTAATAAAGTTATACATATAACAAGAATTCGATGTATTAAACAATAGCGTTTTCTCTAGCTGCATTTTTAAATCGTTAAACTAATAGAACTATTGTTTACTTAATGTAATATAAGAAATAAATAGTCGATAAATGTTTTACATTGTTAAAATTATCAATCTATCATTATTGGCAATTTTTGATAATTGCATTTATCAATAAATTATTTATTGTAAATAATAAAACATCATTAATTTGAATTTACTCGTCGCAAGTACTAGGCGGAAAAAAGAGTTTCGTACTGTTAAACAGTAATTAATAAATTGTTTAATAATTAGGTACATCGAATAAAGAATTCGATATCAAAAAGTAAAAGTTATGCCAAAATGCATTTTTATATCGTTGAACTAATCGACCTATCGCTTACTTAATATAATCAAGACAGAGAATCGATAAATATTTAATATCGTTAAAATTTCCAATCAATGCTTACTATCCATTACTCGTAGTTTTTGATAATTGCATTAATCAATGAATTAGTTACTGTCAATAATCAACTGCTTTCAACAAACAAAAGTCGTTTCTTGTTTTAGTCAAGAATATTACAATGAATCAATTAATAACTGTAAGCATTGTTATCATTTACGAATTCAATTAATCGTGTCTGACCATACCTGCCTGTTTCTACTTTTTTTAAAAGTATTATTAATTCTAACGGTTACAGTTTGTTCCTTATAAAGATATTAAAGAGAATACAACTATTTTACGCATTACTAACATTTACCAATTTAACTAGTCGAGTCTGACCATACCTGCCCTTTTCTACTCATTTTAAAGTAATTTTAATTCTAACGATTATAGTTTTTTTTCCTTATAAAGATATTGAAGAGAATAAAATTAATTTACACATAACTAAGATTTACCATTTCAATTAATTGAGTCTGGCCATATGCGTCTGTTTCTACTCATTTTAAGGTATTTTTAATTCTAACGACTATAGTTTTTTTCCTTATAAAAATATTAAAGACAATAAAATTAATTTACACATTACTAACATTTACCATTTCAATAAATTGAGTCTGATCATATACGTCTGTTTCTACTTATTCTAAAGTATATTTTTATTCTAAAGGTTACAGTTTTTTTTCTTAGGAGGACATTAAAAAGTATAAAACTACTTTACGCCAATGGAGATTTAAGTAGCCAAGTATAGAAAGAGCCATTCCCTTCAATGCTAATGAAAAACTTTACGCGTTTAATTAAATAAATTAGAACTCAAAATGAAGAGCGATGCTTGCACGAGTGTTTACATCAAAAGCATCGCTTTCACCGCTTCACGATTGTCGTTCGTTATATGAAAGGCGAGAGGAAGGGGGTCGCGAGAATGCGAAGAGGTAATGAAACAGTGAAAGGAAGCAAAGTTGCGTATATGCAAATCGGAGAAAAGTCGAGAGGCACGAAGGAGTATAGAGAGGAGGGAATAGGGGCAGAGAACACGCCGTCGGTGTATACACGCGAGCCGTGAAGCTTTTATTATTACGCGACCGAACGGGCCGGCAGTAGCGGCTTCGTAAACGCCCCTTGGCTTTTCTCCATCTCTCGGACTAGAACTAAATACACCGCGTTCGTATAATACACACTTTCGAAGTGTCGGTACGTGTGCGCGCCACATGGCGAGCGAACTCGCGCGACAGACGGGCATGCGGGGAATGGCCAATCGAAACTATGCCCTCGAAAATATGGACTTTGCTGATCCCTCCCCTCTCCCCTTTACTTCTGGCGCTGCTCGTTTTATCTCTTATGCTGCGAAAGCACCGTGAAGCCACATCGCGCTCGGCTGCGTTTTTTTGCCGTCGGGGACAACTCGCGAAACTTTTGACGCCGGAGTCACGGCGGCGGCAGCCGAGCGGCAAAAGTAAATGTCGCGCCGAGTGTGCGCGCGATTTAAGGGGATTAACATTTGTCCCGGAGTTTTTTGCCCTCCTCCCTGCGGCTCGTCGTCTTCTCGTCCGTGAGAGCTGCGCCGCCGGCCGGGCGAATTTTTACCGGATTTATCGGGTACATATTACTCGCTTCCAAACTGCGAGACGTGCAGGGCAGAAGCAAATATCCGGCTTAATTGCGCGCGGCTACTGTCCCTTTTCGGGCGGGCGATTTTTGTTCTGCTTTGAAGCCGAATTAACGTAGCCGCTGGGGACGGGACGCGCGCACATTTGAAACATTTGTAATTTGAAAATTGAATTTTGTGGATTCTGAGCACTTTGTTGAGGAGAGACCCCAGTCTGAGCTCTTCTCTGCGTCGTGCTCATTTGAATAATTCCGGGTAATTTAATTTTAATACGGCAAGGAGAATAAAAATAGACGGGTTTTCTTGTTACGAGATTATATAATTGAATGACGTTTGCTTGATCTCCGTGGAAGTTTCAGCTGAGCTTGTTAAATTCGTACGGTCCCTCATCATCGTGCTGTCTACATATTGCTTATTTTATTATTCAAAAATACGCGTGTAACATTCTGACTTTCATGTAAATTTATGGGTGAATTTTAAAGGAAAATTGAAACTGACGGTGTTCCAATTCATTATGTATGATCGTCAAAGAAGTCATGGATTAGCTAAGGTGCTACGAGCTTGTATAATTACGACTAAATTTTTGGTTTTCTTATCTTTTAAATAATAAGTAAATTTTCAATTATCCCACACAATTGAATCTCTGCACTAGCTACTGCTCGCAAAATAAAATATTTTAATTCTGTATACGATTAAATGTAATATTTGAAATAATATAGACTTTTTTTAATAAAGTTTATATAATACGTAAACAGTCACGTGAATTTCTTCGTTTAATTTCATGGCAAGAAAACATTCTTTGTTTGATCTCTTGCTCACCACGAAAATTCTCGATTCATCGAAGCGTTAAGATCCGCTTTTCTCGTGGACTTGTCAATTTATTTTTCGAGTTCGCCCGTTACACAATTCCGGAGTATTTTCGCAAGGGAATCAATTGTTTTTCTTTCCCGCGGACCGCCGCGACGTTCTCAGTCGTCGGAAAACACGGCTTAAACAATACTGCAGGTGTTTTCGCGCGCCCACCGAGCGGAAACGACACAAATAGCAACGCCATTAAGGCAGCAAAATGCAGTAATGGTAACGTCAAATATACACTCCGGTTAAAAAAAAAAAAAAAAATACAAATGTGTAAATACATTGCTTTCTTTCAAATAATATGTTGATTAATTAATACTCGAAGCAATTGATTGATACGCTATTATATTAAAATTTAATCACAGTACGATGTGCTTTTACAAAGACAGATAATCCCATGATTTTGAATTATTAGCCAATGTTTACTAATTATGAATTCCTTCATTCTATGATCTGATTTAAATAACATAACAAATGGTTTAAATTATGAACATACGCATACGCCATACAGTGATATTCGAAATTGTGATAGATGAAATAAAAAAAACTTCATTATCAATCTCGATGTCACAAATTTCTACTTATTTTTCTCCCATTTTAATCAGAAATTTCAGATTGACTTTTACGTAATCAGCTTCACAGTACGAACATATTCCCGTTCCAACTTAAAACTCATATTTCAAACCTTATTGACGTTCCGCTCGCTAGTCATTCGATTTTTATTTAAAAAAAAATAGATATATATATTCTCAATCTCGGATATAATTTACCTTTCTCGGTCTGCTTCCTGCCGCGGGGTGTAGAGGGAGGCCGTAAAAAAATCCCGGGAATTATGTAAAGTCATCGTGGTAACATTGTACAAACAGCGCAATTAGGAGAGGCTGCATAGCTGGGCGGAGCGCAAAAAATCTTTGGGGTCGAGCGCAAAAACTGGAAGAGAGAGGAGGAAAGAAAAGGGGCCGGCGAGGGAAGGTCGCCTGGGATTGACGCGGCCGTGCAGGCGAACAAAAGAGGCGAGCCGTCATAGCCGGACTCTGATAGTTCGTCGGCCAACGAGGAGGGAAGCTTCGGGGGAAAAAAGTCGAGGGGGGGGGCGAGAAGGCTATATACCGCGTGCCAAAAAAAGACGGCATGGACGGAGTATCCGGGAAGTCGTTCGGACGTGCCGCGGCAAGAAGCTAATACCCGGCAGCTGCGGGGCTGCTGGTAATAGATTAACACATCCCAACATGCGTCGACGAGTTTTTGATAAAAAAAAGCAGACGCGGCTCGCCGATCGTCGAGATCGGCCGGAAGTCCCGACGGGACTGAGCGGGTTGAAACGGCGAAATTTCGATGCGTGGGATAATGAGGGGACATTATGCAATCCGCACGGGGCAAAGAGAATAATCCCGCACTGGGTTCAGGGTTAATGATTAGTTGCGGCTGGTTGGACTGTGCCCTCACATTCAAAAGGTATTAAAACTCACATTACTTATTTGTATATGCAATATCCACTTTCCCAAGGTTGCTGTGCAAACGTAGATTAACAGTCGAACTCAGTAGAAAAGGTCAATTGAGATAATTATTATGGCTAAAGTTTTATTTTGCTTGGAAGTTTTACGAAATTTTTTTTATTGTCACTTCTTGCGGAAACTAGCACAGTTGAAAAAAATGCCTATGTTAATTTTCCACGTTTAAAGTTGTAGACTAAAATAAATTCTTCCAGAATCAGATAATTTCGTATTACGCACGATGCCCTATACGTACTGTAGAGGAATTTATTGCTTAAAAAAAGGCTAAATAAAGGAGGCCTTTTTTGAGATGAGATAGTCTTCGTAGGAAGTGACAATATAAAATCAGAGAAGTACATCGAAGGCGAAACTTTTATTCTCAACAAACGAATTTGAATTTAAATTTGTATGTAAAGCAAAGAAACTTAAATTCTGCAAATCATTTTAAAGTGTATGATGAACACTCAGAGGCATTTCTAATTGTGAATCTGCAATTCCACTTCGAAGAATCAATACCAGGATTATGTTACGTATTTTATACTTAACCCACGCATCCAGGACCACTTAGCTATCTTGACATTGCCTTCTTTTAATGACTCGACAAACCTTCAACCAAGTTAGACTTCAAACCTCTTTACTTATTTATTACGCTTTGTCCAAGAAAAGCCGAGACTCATCGGTTTCGGTCGCGCTGAAGTTCGCCGTAACAGTTGGCTACGTTTCCCTCCCGCGGGACTGCTCGTCTCGGGTGCAAAAAAGTCACAGAGACAGAAAAAGTTGTAATCTCGCGCGCGCGTTGACTGAAACTCTGCCCCGGCCGTCGGCAAACTAATGACTGCCGTCCCATCAAAAGGCGCAAGTGTTTTCTCAACATGAATATGGTGAAAAAAAAAATATTTTTCAAAGCGAAAATTTGAAAGCTCAAGCTATTTTGATGCAAATAAAGAGATAAAGTAAAAAAGAAATGCAGTTGACAATTAAAATTAACAGTTTTTTATAAAATATGATCGCGCTAACTTTTGATTTCGAAGTTTAATCTGCGAAATTTTGAAAATGAATCTGTGATTGTAAAAGGTGTTTTCATTTTTATCGGTTTTCACAGATTTTCCTCCAACTCGGGAATGCTCGTAAAACGAGATATTTATCTCGACTTTACAACCTTCTATCTGATATCTCTCTTTTTTTTTTTTATATCGTGACACACTTTAGACTCGCGTCACACCTGCAGATGATTTTATTATTTTCAATCCATATAAAAATATTAAAAAGAAAGCCACGAATGTATATATATACTTTTTTAATTATTATTCCTCCGTTTACGTTTCTTTCAGCCCATCCTCCCGTCACTCGGTCGGCACAACTGCATCCCTCCCGTCTCGGCCGCCTTGCAATTTGTTTTCCTCGTTTTTATACTCCCGTCTCTTTTATACTTTCCCTTATTTACCTCAGGCTCTCTTTCCCTCCTTCTCTCTCTATTTTATTTTATTCCTCGTCTATTTCTCTTTTATTTTATACCCTCCGAGTAGCGACCTGGCCTCCCACCTCTCGTCCCGTACGTGACCGGCATTCGCTCGGCGCCGGCACGAAACGTCGCCCTTTCGCGCGCGCGGGAGATGGAGAGAGGTCAGAGAATCCTCGTCCTGAACGCCGAACGGCTGAAGCCCCCGCGACGACAAAACGCTCGCCCGTTCACCCTCCCGCGATCTCGCGTATAGCATATATGTATATATGTCTATGTATATACGTACACCGTCGGCGGAAAAACGACGGGGACGACGTGACGGGCCGCCTCCAGTGCTTCTCTTCCAACAACCCCACCACCGGCGGCTCGTTATTTCCCGCGCGGACTTTTGTTAAGCGAGGGAAGCCCCCATTACTTGGAAATTTCGCGGGAGCTGTAAATCCCGAAAGTTCGGCCGCGAGGCGCCCACCCCCTGAACTTTCCTCGTTTCGACTCTCCCTCCCTCTCCCTGTGCATAACGCTCGAGAGGGCGCGAATCGACTGGCCGAAAGGAGACAACGGCGCAGGCCCACGAGACGCCTTTTCTTGTCCGCTGTATATACTCCCTTCCACACCCTCGGCTGTATCTTGAGGACGCAAGAAACGAAAGGTGCACCGACCGGTTCCCTGCGCGCTCAGATGCACGAGTTAACGCTGGACTTTATATTACGTTCTCGCTTTCGATTCTTATTTAAATTTTCCCACTAATACGCGCTCCGCTGGAAAGTTGACGATGAATCACCCGCTTTATATCGTTATTCACGAGAATAGGAAGGATAACGAGTTGAGTTTTTTTTGTCCGTTCACTTTTGACAATGAGCGCGATTTTCTACCGCGATTCGGTGCACCGTACAGGAGTATATTTTTTTCGCGCTCATATAATACACACATCCTTAATCATCGCCTCGGTGTTAGTGTATTTCACCGGGAGATTTTCGTTATTAAAAGACTGCACTCTTTTGCATGGGTACTTGGTGCAACTCGCGTTTTCCGCTCCATTTTCATAGGGAAGCACACGCAAAGAGAGGGTCGCGCCGGCGCCGAGTGTACGTGTTCGGCAATTGGATGAGAGTCGTGCGTGTACACGGCGAACTGGGCCCGGGCCGAGGGAGCCTCGGGGATGGCTTATTCACCGGCGCGCGTCTCGCGAAGAGTCCTAATTTGAAAATGTGCAGCGCCGCGGTGTCGCGCTCCTCCGCGACTTGTTATTATTTGCAAAGTCCGGAATGAAGCTGTCGCTACTGTAATAAAGACAAAGCGAGAGCCGCTCCCCGGGAAGGCGGGCAATAAACGAAATTTTCTCGGGGAATTGCTGGGGGTTATTAAGGGTCGCACGCTTGCCGAGGATACGCGTTAATTTTTAGTCGCGAGATGAGAAAGGATAAAGGATTTTAAAAAATAGTGAGAGGAAAGAAAGAAAGAGGGAAGGCGACGGCGTCGTCGCTTCTTTTTAAATTTACAGGAGAACCGGGCGCTGCATATTAAACAGATTAAAAAAATTAAATTGATAATAATCTGGCGAGCGCTTAGTGTTTACGATTTTCATTCTTGAAATTAAATTTTGCTTTCGCTTAGAGAAAGCTTTGAAGCGGCAAGATTTTTTGATCTTGAGGTTTTCACGTATAGTTTTAAAAAAATTTTGTCAGTGTCTTGTTTCAAATTTTGCACACCATTTAAACTCACTTATCATGGGTCCGCTTGAAAATTTCAAGTTTCCATTTTATAACAATTTTAGTATTTTTTGAAAATTTTGACATTTTAAAATGTATACTTTTTCTTGAAATTATTATATTTTCCTTGCTGGATTTTCATTGTTTTAATTTTTATTGATGTTATTTAACATAAAAAATGTATTTTTAATTATTTACTTAAGATTTATACGTTATTGAGGTTTACTTTTATTTGTTATAAATAATTTATTTAGAACGTTATTTTTTTACCAAATTTTGTTTAAAAATAATATTTGAAAAATCAAGAGATTTGGTATTCATTAGTTTTGATCTTCAAGCTATTGCAATTTAAAAAAAAATGTTGTTTTAATTTATCTTTCACCATTTCCAGACATCTCTTTGAGAAATTATTATGTACCAGTGCAGAAGACACAGCGTTTTTTTCTTATTCTTTTTTTTTAATAATATGCAAACCAGCGAGTCTTGCGGTGCTTGAAAAATTCACGTGGAATGTCTGATCAACGTGAAAAATGTATTACACCGAGCACACACAGAGAAGCACACGTTAACGGTCAAACGAACGCGCGGGCTTCTGCTGTTTGATGTTCTACCTTTTAAGCCGTCATAAAAGCCTTCCTAAATAAATCTCCGTTCGCCTTTCTTTTAGACTTTATCCGGGGCTCCTCTTTTTTCACCGAAATCCTAAATTCGTTGCAATGATAACGATCGCTTATCTTCTAGTATTTTTCAGTCGCGCGTTTGCCCTTGGAACTTTTTAAGCCTCCCTGCTGTCGAGAAGTTACTTTTAACTTTTGTATGCTGCGCACACACGTTGGTCTTCTTTTATCCGGTATTACGGCAAATCTTTCAGTGGGAGCATTTTTAGAGAAGATACTTCACCTACTTTCTTCTCTTTTTCTCTCTTTTTTTACTTGTTTATTTTAATTGTTAATAAAAAAAATTGGTTTTTCTATATTTCTTTACTTTCTCGGGTATGTTTTTCGAAATTTAATGCTAGAAGATCGATAAAGCATAGGACTTGTATTCTTGGCATGCATATGCCTGAATAAATGAACGTTTCGTTCGTTAAATAATTCAGTACGCATATACGTCGTGCAATTAAGCAGATTCCAGTTGTTTCGTTGAAAATCGATAAGCCTTGAAAATTTCATCGTAACATTGTAATCAGCGAAACCTTGGCACATAATCATGAAGAGAAAATTACTAAATTGATAAATGCGAATTGCAGATAAGACATTGCAATTATAATATAGGAAATGTAAGAATTTTTATTAACATTTATAATAATTTAATTAATTTTAATGTATACTAAAAGATCGCGGGGAAACTTGAATTTGAATTTAAATTTACTTGCATGAAATTTTCTTCCGGAACTGGCATTGAAATTCATATTTTTTAATATATGTAAGAAATATAGCGTTGGTCGAATAATTCAATTCCGTGTACTATAATGCAATTGCAATATGCATCATTATACCTCATCATTGTAGTCATACGACCGTGCAATCAAGCATACTAATATTTCACAAATACATCTGGATTTCAGCTCAAACAGTCATACGCTGTTATGAATTCGAATTTCACCTCGAGCAAATGTTTAATCCTGCCTTTGCACAGCAGCCTTTTTTTACGTGAGTTCAACGGTTTAAAACCTTGAGGTGAAAAAGTTT
Source organism: Sycophila texana (assembly GCA_035582955.1). Lineage (NCBI taxonomy): Eukaryota > Metazoa > Arthropoda > Insecta > Hymenoptera > Eurytomidae > Sycophila > Sycophila texana. The sequence goes on from JAWWEN010000048.1 coordinate 1,093,891, forward strand.
TCATTCGTTTGAATATAATTCGTACCTTTTGACAAGGGCTTTGCACCGTTTGACTCGCGAGTCTTAGTCGATTTATTTTTGCAAACTAGTGCAACAAACCGCTTCACTGCACTGTTCTGACTTTCCTTTTTCCGAGCCTCTAACCGCGAAATTTTTTTCTATTTTTTGTTTTTCAAAGTTGAATACACAAATTCCACCAACCAACTAAGGCTACATCCGTTGTACGGTCGACCACTCAAATTGCAGGGAAGAATCGTTGAAAATTTCTCTCTACCTTTTGTTAAATTTTTAAACGAAAAAAAGTACATATACGTCAATCATTTTTTTACACTCAAATTGATGGATCCAAATGGAACTTTTTCATCCATAAACATAACAATAAAACCTTCACACTTATTGATAAAATCTGATGAATAACGTGTATCTTAACGTCTCTCCTCTTTCTATCAACAAAGAATTTCGTTAGTCTCTTGAAAGAAAATCAACCCCGGCGAGGGCCGCTGTTCATCATCTCAACGTCACACACTCCTCTTAATAAAGCCCACTTTCGACAGTCCTCGAAAACAGCAGCTTAGCTAAGCCAAAAGATGGGGAGCAGGAACGAAAGAAGACAGACGAGAGCGCTCGATGCGCAAACAGGCCCAGCAGAGTCGCTGGCTGAGGCGCAAATATAGCGGGATCGAGTAGCAATATAAGCACTGGCCGTTTGTTTAGCTTGGGGAATTTTTTGACGGGCTATATCCGCCTTACGCGTCATCTCCCATCGTTTGAACGCTGGATTTGATGCGAGCACGATTCCAATTACTTACCCGAGATCGCAGGGCTAACAGAACCGCCTGTATACATCGTGGTAATACTGCCAGTTTTATTTTGTTTATTGTTCTTGAGGCTGTACAGTGCAGTTTGATTTTACGTGGAAAATAGTAACGGCTACATTTTTAGAGTTAATTTACTATTATTGACCGACGTAGGTAAATTCGATGGACGCAAAATTCATGCAGTTGCTTCACGAATAAGGAAACGAAATTTGTTTTTTGAATGGTATGTTCATTTTCTTCTTGAAAAAAGGCAGACGAGAAGAAACTTTTCGCAGGAGAGGAGATTTAATGCTATTATTATCGTAACCTTCTTATTTAAGGACTTAATAAGTGCGAGTTGTAGCGGACCTACCAAAAATATGAGTAATTTCAACTAAAAATTCCTTTAAAGAGTATACCAACTAAAAAATTTTCTTTGCATCGGTTATATATATACATATTTTTTAAACAGGTAAAATGTGGTTATTACAAGAAAAAGTTTAGCTAAGCACCACTTCATTTGATACTACTTAATTCACGCAACGAAATTGTCTACAGTTATTTTTCAACCATACATCCAAGAAGTAAGATAACCTATAATGATTCCTTTAGCGAAAAATAGAATCTTTTTCCGAGTTGAAAGGAAATTTACTTATACAATTTTTTCCAACAGTGCTATGAGATATCTACTCAATAAAAAAAAAACAGTAACTATTTTTCGAATTTATAATTATTCATACATACATTACAATTATAATTCTATATTTTAAACTCTGATTGGTGATGATCAACATTGGCCTTGATTAAAATGAATGAAGCTTGATTGTTCCAAGGCCTGGATACTTCCTCTCGCCTAAATAGTCAAATAGCCAGTACAATTCGAAGCCAGGTAGGAAGTATGGACAAAATTTAACTGGAAAATCGGGCATGAGAAAGAGTGAGAAACCTTGTGTGAAAAGGGAAATAGTCAGCTTGATTGCCAGAATAGCATGCGTGTAATCACGTCGCAGACCAAAGTCCAATTAGCGTGCCGTCACTACTGCGGCTTGCAAACGAGTTTCCATTGATATTGAAATTGTTAAAAGGCCGCTCTGGTCTCAGGCTTCCCTCGGGGATGGTTCGACCGAGTGAGAAAAAACAATTCACCTCTCGCCTTTTTAAGTTGTCAATTGCTTCCCTCGGTGTTTATTTACGCACACGCTTACACTTTTTTTTTTACTGCGTGGCGAGCTCAAGTACTTATGCTTTTCCAGCGGTGCGTGATGCAACTTATTTAATTTTACACGCGATTTACAAGTGTAATTATTTGCGAGCGAAAAATTTCGAAGAAATTTAAAGCATCTATTAGGATTTGAAATCCAATTTAGAGATTTTTGCAAACTCCGTGAAATAGATCTGAAGTTTGCGTGCATTTCAAATTCAGCCATATACCAAGGTCTTGGAAAGTTTCAAGGATTTTGCGAATTCACTTTGATTTGTGGGACGTTCTAGTAATTTTTGAAAATCTTATTTCTCCCACGATAAATCTGTAAAAGGAAGCTTAGTGCCAATGCAGTTTAGTGCATATATATAGGTGTGAAATTTTGTTTGCTCTACCGTTTCAAAGCGAAAATAAAAGATTAGTCAGAATAATCCATGAGAGACTTAACCAAAATCTACCATCGATCACTCCGATTCATTAAAAGCTATGTACATATTCGAGTGCCACTCAATTTACGATGCAAATCAACTGATTTTGAAGCAAACTCCCTCACTTAATCATTAAGTCTCTAAATCTGAAAATGTGAAATTCTCTAGAAGATGCAGTTACAGTGATACATTTCATGTGAAAAGTCGTTCACACGTTAAATAAGTAAACGACTTCTCCCAAATAAAATGTCACTATTCACATTTTCAAATTTACATAATCGATCAAAATTTGTTCCCCCTACCCTCCGCAATCGCTTTTCCAACTGGAATCGTTGCCTCCCGGAACGCGCGCCTCGAATACCGCTGCTAATTTCAGCGCCACCGCGTCTGAATATAAGGAGCCCTCGGAAAAATCCGCGTGTTCATTCGCGCGCGCCGTCCAACGACATTCCGCGTAGGCGTGTCTCGGTTTTGTAAACAACGCTGGGGGACCGCTTACAGGCGATGCTTGTAATTCTCCGGCGGCGCTCTCCCCGCATTCCTCGATGCACGTGCAAACTTCATCCGGCACTGAAGGAACGAACGAGCGACGAGCATGGACGTGAGGCAGGTATAGGTGGGTGTGGAGGAGAGGAGGGGTTCAGGCGAACTGGATTTATCGCAGACTCGGAAGAATCGACGCAGCTGTGAATTTTTCATGGCGGCGACGCCCGATGCACTCCGCCCGGCGGATTTTAACTATTCAGCGCCCGTCGCACGCTCTCTCATTCCAAGTTGCGTATCCGATCAAGCGTGTCAACAGACTCGCGCACGGCTTGGTATACCATCCTCCACGCGCGCGCGCGCGCGCCTACGCGAAAATCAAAGAGGGGGTTGTCGCACGGGGTGAATATGGGGCACGTCTACAATTTTTATTCCCCCACGTTTCAACATTGGATCATGAATCTTACATGCCGGGGAGACTTTCGAGGATAAATATTGAAGTGCCGCGAATTGCACTTACGCGGATGAACGAATCACGGCGCTATACACTGTGTCAGTGTATTTTTCCGATGTGGGGGTAGGAGGGATCGAGGCGCCTCTTCTGACCGACGTAGACAGCTATAATATTTCTCGACACTACTAAATCCGATTTAATACTTTCAGCTGCATTATTTTCAGAATAACGGGATTATATTCATCGAACGGCGACATTGCGATGCAAGTTAATTTGAGGATGACACTTGTATGACAATTAGGTGTGACAAGTGACGAAGATTAAAACATAGATATATTTGTTTGGTATTAACTTTACGTGAATCATATCATTATTCATTATCTTATCCTATTTCGAGCGTATACATATCGTCGCCTCTAACGAAAAAAAGCACATTCTAAAAAAACAATATTTTCATCTGTCATTTCTAGAGTTTTAAAATAAAATAAATTCTTCCAAAACCAGATGAACTTAGGGTACCACATGAATGATCCACAAGTTTATCAGCTTGTGGAAGGGTTTACTTTACTCTAGTGCTTTAAAAACGGCAAATTAAAATAGTTTTTTTTTTTTTTAATGTGCTTTTCTTCGTTAGAGTCGACTATATGTATACAGGGATGTCGGACGCTCTCACCTACATAATAAGCGCGTTTATACGGCGCAAACGCCCTTCGACAACGTACTCTATAAACAGCAGAATTTCAGTTCCTCCAAGTCGTATACACCTAATTCTACATGAAAAATAAAGGTCAAGTCCGAGCGATCGGCCCTAAATCTCGAAGGTGTAACGGGCGCGCTAAGTCGATCGGGCTCAGTTTCATTCGGCAGCGAAGTGCCCCGATAAATCATTTCACGAACGATCTCGCCTAGGCCCGAACCGGTGGCTCTTTTGTTCGCTCCCTTAATATCGGGCATTCCTTGCTCAGCGTAAAAGTACGTCGTAGAGAGCGGATCGTTAATAAGACCTCCCCACTTACATAAAAAAAAAGAAAAAAGAAAGGGGGCACGCAACCGAGAGGGTATATAAGACACACGCACGCCGCCGCGGGGGTGAGTTTGAGGGGGTGCGCAGAGGCACTTATCGGTCGGGCCCCGTTGTTTATAGGTTAACTTTCACTCGGGCGCGCAACAAGGACCGTAAATTTTAACGGGCCGGAGCGCGCCGCGCGATCTCCCCGCCGTTATCGGAATTCCCGTAAAATTAACGTTTTCCCGTTGTGCGCGCGACGCACTCTTTCGTCCGAAGGGGCACGAGAGGGAACCGGGCAAAGCTCGGAGCGTCCAGACGCGCCGAGCTTTTTCCGCGGTCGGGCGGACACACTTTCCGCGCGTCCGGAGAGGAGCAGTGTAACGAAAGCGGAAAATTTAATTGCCCGAGCACTTCCCCCCCACGACCGTCATCCGATGCGACAAAGTGGACGGTGTATTACGGCTTTTAATTAATAAATGTTTAGACCGGAATCGTCGGTATTTTATACTTTTATTCGAGTCCTCGTGTCTTGTTTCGTAGATGGTCGAAATTTTGTATTTTGTGCCCGTTTTAACGTTTATTTGACGTTTTAACGTTTATTTGATCTTTCGTTGACGATTCGGTGGTGGTTTTGAGATTGCAGATAGCAGAATTCAAATTTTTATAATTAAATGTACATTTAATACACCATTTATTACGTATACGTATTCGTACAATTACGTTAATCGCAGGTATTTTTAACAGAAACCGGTGAGTACATTATGTATTTTTCTCCGTTTTTTTTATACAAAAAACGAAGTATCCATACATTCGCGAAGCTGAACGTAAATGGCGGCTAATTAACTATTTATGCACCGAAAACGACATCAGGATAAATAAAATATTAATTCGAAGAGTGGGTATAAAAAGTTATACAAAGTAATTACAAAGTCACGCTATCTCTCCTTTTTTACGAAAATAAACGGTAGTTGCGATTTAGTAGCTAACAATTTCCCCTTTAAATCTTTAAATCCCATTTTCTTTTATTTTCTCGCTCGCATTACTTTCCCGTATTACCTTTCCTCGGATCTTGAAAGTTACCCAGCTACTATTACCGCGTCCCTTCTCCCACTGCAATCCTGATATTGCTGATTAACAAATTCTTTCCTATAATCGTATAAGCCGTGATAGGGGGAGAGGGGGTGAAAAAAACTGCGAAAAAAAATATAAAAAAGTTTTCGTCACGGGTGGTCTCTCCTCCATGCGCTGCTTCATCAGCCTTTCTTTTTCCATGAATATTCCAAATTGATTAATTAGAAGCGGGGCGCGTGCGCCGTATCCATGAACCGAGAGCCGCTTAGAGGAAGCAGCGACAAACCCCGTGTGTACGAGTAGACAGGGAGAGCCGAGAGCACCGTCGGGTCGGCGTATAAATTAACGAATGACAAATTTAGCCCCGGCGAAACGCCATTATTAAAGCATCGGTGTCGTTGATAACTAGATCCCCAGTTGGCCGCCAGAAAGGGACGGCGCGAGGGTGGGTTTGAAAGGTGGAGCGAGATAGAGCCATTGAGAAAGTGAACGAGGCTGAGGGACAGGGGGAGAGGGAGGGAAAGGGAGGAAAACAGAATAAGGCATTTGATGTAACAAAGGCAAACAATATGTCGCCCGGGAGATCCCACTGCGTTTCTCTTTCTATTTGATGATCTTCCTACACCTGTCCTTGTCTGGTCTACTCCCTCATTCCCTCACTCTCTATTTCTTTCGTTTTTGATAATTGATAAAAAGTAATATCACTGGGTGGAATGCTTTTACTATAAAGATTCTGATGTTATTTTATACTGCTGTATAAAGGCGAATTTTCTTTCACAAATACTGTTTTATTAAACATTTTTCTACGCGGACAGAAAAGATGTCACAGACTGACATTATTGGAAAACTTACAATAAACTGTTGTAAATTTTTTAAAAAACCATTGCAATTTTTCCAAGAATGTCAGTCTGCGAGGACATAACAATAAATTGTCTGCTTCAATTGTGGTACAGAATTTTTCTCCGCTTAAAAGTTTTTGAAATTTTACAGTACAATGTTATGGACAATAGACGTGCAATTGATAAGAAATAAAAAACAAAGTGGAAATAATGTATACAAATCAACAACTTACAAGTAACAGGGGACTGTAGAACATTTTGTATCTGCATGAATCTGTACGAACCTGAAACAGAAAGAAAAACAACAATTTATTAAGAATCTATCAACAGAATCATTTGTCATAAGAGCTATGTAATACAAGTATAAAAATGCAGTCCATTAAAATCTAGATGAATAAAAAGCGAATTAAAACTCTATAGGTCACTGATCGTCTAAGCCGCTCTTTTTATACTCAATCAAAATCAACATGGAAGCTTTATTTTTGCATGAGGTATGCCGCGCATAAACTACAGCTGCGCAGCGAGCACAGTAAGGCATCATTAAAAATTTATATTTCGTGCGTCGATGTAGGAGGGATAGAGCGGGGTGACAAGTCACGCGAGCAGCTCATACATGCTGTTATGACAATATTCCGGATCATTTGTCTCTCGAGCGCGCTGCAATGGAATAGAGCTTGCGGCCGGAAGAGGAAGAAAGAGAGAAAATGGCCATTAACAGGAGTCGTGAAAGTGCAAATCGTGCAGAAATCAGTTTTGCCCGAGTACGCTCCTGTATTTGCATTGAATCCCGTAAACCATTTACTAAATGATTAATGTTTTCAGCTCATCAGTTCATCGAAGTTTCCGTACCAACGGCCGGGTAAAAGAGTAACTGGTGTTGTAAACCATAATTACTGTTGGCCCGTTTGAGTGCTTCAATTAGAGAAGTTTCATATCGAGCTTATAACATTAAATGCAAATAGTTTCAAATTACGCGCCGTGTATTCGGAAATAAAAAATGCAATTGAAATCGTAGTAAATCGACAAAAATATGTGAACCTGATTTAGCATTGATTTGAAATTGAAACAAATCCGGGATGGCAACGAATCCATAGACGAAAATAATAAATAATGGAGGATTCGTCCAGACGTTCAATAATACAGCAGAGCTTTCGTCTCAAATTTATATTTCCAGCTTGCATTTCTCCGAAATAAGAGAATCCAGAATCGTTCCTGATTTGTTTTCGACCCCGCAACAATTTGCACTCCTTAGGAGGGCGTAGGGCGAGAAAGAAGAATCGCGACGCTACGTGGTAAAGCTCTTAGTGAGCGAAGGGGGCGAAAAAGATGGGTAAGGGATCGTTGCGGGAAAAAATGGACAAGAGGGCGCTGCAAAAAAGTAGTCGTTGTTAGTCCTGCCATCTGTCCCTTTTTACTTCCTCTCCCTCGGTCTGACGGTTCCATTTTCTAGATTATGTACGATAAATGATCGGGCAAGTTTCCCTATTCTCACGCACGTCTCGAGATTATTGTGTCGTTAAGTGCGAGTGTCACAGAGCAGGTATTATTTTAATTCTATCATTCCAAGAAATACGTAATGATCGTGAAATACGAAGGATCTTAGATTTAGAGTAGTCCTGCAAGTTTTCCTGATGATTTTTCTTGGAATTGCTTCAATTTTATCAACGATATTTCAGAATGAACATAGTGAGTGATTCAAACGTTATATTATATTTGGGATTGATACTGAAATATCTTTTTTCTGAATAAATAATAATTAATTGTAAAAGCTTTTAATGCTCATCAATTACGAGGTAAATTTAATTTTTGCAATTTTTTATAGAAATCTCTGCATTCCATTCAGTTACATTAGACTCTAAAAAAGAAACCTTTATTAATTTATTATGTTCTAAATGATTATAATTAATTTATTCTGTAATAAGTAAGTATTTACAGTACATACTTTAATACATTTTTAAATTTTAATTCAGAAATTTATATATTTTCAGTCAGTCTGTAGAATACGCAGATCATTCCACGTTATAAAGTTTTTATACAACCTGAAAAGAAAAAATTATACATTTAACTTTATAAAATAATAAATTTGATGAAAATGTTCTAATTCCTGAAAAATTCGCGAGCACTGAAATTACGGATCAATACTCGACGTCGCTTTGAGCTGTATAAGGTTTGACAATGAATTAGCAATACCCGCATTGATAATCGAATTACATTTACTATCTAAAGGTACGGGGAGACGTGAGTGTGTTTGCATGAGCCATTTGCGGTCAAATTTCCACTACGCTTATTGGACTTTCCTCGGCGTTACTCTCTCTCTCTCTCTCTCTCTCTCTCTCTCTCTCTCATTCTCTCCCACACCCCCTCCCTAACTAACTCTTTCGATAAACCGATTCTGCCAATCGTTGAGGTGACCCTACAAACATACATCACCTATACTTTAACGTTTTTATTTATCAAGCTGGTACTTTATAATCCTCCAAGTTATTCCCTGAATAATTCTTATCAGTAAAAAATGGACGGAAAATTTCTAAAATCCTTCATTAATTATAATAAAAACCCTCGTTAATAATTAAAAAAAATATATTAAAATTATAAGCACGAAAATTAATTAATAATAATTGAAATAGAGCTCCGTAAAATCTGTCGCAGAGCAAATTTAATAGACTTCATCTTAGTATTGATTTGAGTGTGCCCGAGTGTAAATGCACCTCTCATTCCCGACAGAGATTCTACACGTGGCAAGTAGCCAATAAAGAGACCTTTTCCCGCGATCGATCCCGGACCGCCGCACAAAACAGCGCCATTAGAAGCGGCCGTCATTGACATTCGAGTCTTCGTTGCCACGTGTGTTTTGGGGCCGTAGGCTTCGTTCGAAACGAATGTGATCCTCGCTAAACACACGCTAAAGTTCCCTCGCAATAACTTGCCAATCGTGAAATATGCAGCGCGCAAGGAGAGAGACGCACGCGTGGTCAGCGCGTAAATACGCAATCGACGCGCGGCAGTTACACGTCCCACCGGATAAAAGGTGAAATCAGCCGTTACCCCGTGAAATTTTCAATAAGTTTTTCCCGTCGGCCGGACTCTCTCTCTGTCTTCTTTCTGGCCGCCTGAAGAGTCTTCCGAGCTGCTCGATAAAACACACACTGAAAAAAAATTTGGTAATTTTAAGTAAATATTTATTTCAATAGTACTTGTTAAATAGTTCTTTGAATCAACTAAATATTTCTTTAAAACTAAATGAATTAATTTGTTCCTAAATAAATTTAGTAGTTTGAAAAAAATAATTACTTGATTCAAAGAAATATTTAACAAGTACTATTGAAGTAAATATTTACTTAAAATTATTAAATTTTTCTCTCAGTGCAGTATTGTAATATTCAAAATATTTCGTTAGACTCTATAAATTAACACTGTTAAAACTATAAGGAACTTGGTGTTGACCAATAAAGATGGACTTGCGGTTAATAGTTAATTGCGATAAGTAATAGTCACTGGATACAATTTCTAGCATCCCTTGAATAAATTTTTTACACGTGAACGATCGCGTAACTAGGCACAATAAAGCCATCGCCATTAGTTTCGTCTGTTAGAGTAATGCGTTATTGCTAGTATGAAATATAAATCAGATTAGCATTGAAATTATTTATTCCAGGATGCCATTCGTTAGAGCTTCTGACTTTTTAATTTAAGAGCAATTGTACGCTGCCCCGTTCGAAACAATGGGCCGCGGCTCTGGGAAAATTAACATGAAAAAACTGATATTTGATAAAGCTAACAAAAAAAAGAGCAGCACTGGTGAATCGCCCGTTGGCAACAATATAACAACGTCAGCGCGAATGTCATAACATTCGTATCGAAAGGACGATGGAAGCTCGGCGGCGCACTCTTTTTTTTCCTGTTATTATGAATATAAATCCGCCGGTATTTCTTTCTCCGCCCGGCCCGATCCAATCCAGTCAATACGCAATCCCTCGGACTTATCTTAATGCATCTTGCATAGAGAGGGTGTGAGGGATGAGCTTTTCATCGGTCCCGCTCGGACTTTCCGGCCATAAACCTGTCACGCGCGGCGGCGGCGGTGACTGTGGGAGGAGGACGAATGGCGATCGGGGGAAATGCCGCAGCCAAGTTTATTTTCTCTCTCCTCTCGGTTGCATAAATAAATTTCATGCGCTCTCTCGGCCGGTCCCTCTCTTTCTATCTCGGGACCCGATGCCTCCCCCCACGAAGAGTCTCTCTACCCTCCGCCCGTCGATATACGCCGGAGCCGGCCATTATTTATCCAGGCACTTCGTGTACTTTTCAAGGGAGTAGAGAGAAAGAGAGAGAAAAGGAGAAGGGGTGCGGCGTAGCTTTTACGAAATTCATTCGGTTCGCGGGCAGATCTCCGCGGCCGACGGCGGAGTAAGCGAGACGGGGAGGGAAAGGGGAAAAAAGAAGGAAGGGAGGGGGAGCGCTTTTATGTTTGGACAGAAGAGAGCTCAATTCATCGTTCATTCATAGCAAAGCGAGCTTTTTTTCCTTTTCGCTTAAGCGTATACAATAGACGGATAACGTTCCCGCTAGTGCTTGCTCATTAATAGACTTCCTTTTTATATTTATTATATAGAAAAAGTATACTGCATTTTAGTTTTTTTTTTTTTTTTTTTTCGTAACCCTTTTCTCTCGCCTTTTCTGCTCGATGAATTTATGACTTGTTTCCAGTTTATTTTGATTAACGTACAATTTCATTATATCTCGCTCTCTTCCGCTTTGAACATTTTAAAAACGTTTTTGGGGTAAAAAATGTATGAATTTGTTTCGCTAAAAGTCGCAGTTTTTAAATTAAAATAATTTTATTTTTGTTTAATTCCAGTCTTTTAACTTTGTTTTAACTAGATATTTTATTGAAAGGGGACAGAATTAAATAATTTACATTTTATTAAAATTCGAATTTTTATATTTTATGTCCTTTCATTGTCCAAATGAAATATATATTTCAATAAATGGTTAAGAATGTATGTATTCTTCATGTTTATAAATGATGTATTTTCATTGAAGTTTCACTTGTTACATTAAGAGGGAACAGCTCGTAATCCGTTACCAAAGATAATGTTTTCATAAATGAATGAACGAGGTAAGAAGAAAAAACACGTTTTCAAGAGACTCCTCGGACGAAAAAAAAGGAAAGGGAAAGAAGTGAAAAGCTTTCCTCGTTAATAGAAATACAGCGAGCCGTCGGATTATTAAAATTATCGCGATCTCTCGCTTCGTACTGCGGTTGGATTATCGACCTAAAGAAACGCTACTTAAAGAGCTTCGATAAAAGCGAATTTTTAATTTATTTTAAACAAAAAAGAGGAAGGAAATGGCGAACTAAACAAATAAAAAGACAATCGATAAAACGCAAATCTTTTTAAATTGTCCATAGTGGTTTATTCATTCAATTCTTCAAACTGTACGCTACTACTTAAAACATTTGCAATGCAATATTAGATTTAATAATTATTTAAAGTTGAATATTTAACCACTGAAGTTTTTGGCTTAACGCAAGCCCGAATTTTTTACCATTTGGTAAAAAAGAATCTAAAAAAAATTCGGAGTTAACTACTTTGGTAACCCAATTAACGAACTTCTATAGTCTGAAGTTTTTATGCAGTAACTTTTGAAAATTTTCTTAATTTGATATAAACTTCAATTCTGCAAATTAAAATGTTGATTACAATAATAGGTTTTAAAGTTAATTTTGTATACATTTCAATTTAATGAATGATTGAAAATTAGTTTAAGACTTAAACTTTTAAAACTTCCGCAAAGTTAATAGGAATCATTGTGAAAAGCTGAAACTTTTATCTTAGATTTAAAAAAACGAATAATGGATAACTCGCACTTTTTATCAAAAAAATTAACTTTTTATTTATAAATAAAGTGCGAATCATTTTAATCACAAAAAAATTTGTTACCAGTTATCTTCAACAATCTTAAGTCATTTGGAGCAGATTTTGGAACAACAAAATCTTTGATTCTTTTGTGGACCGAAACAACAAGGAGTAGTCAGAAGAGAACATGCCTTGTGAGTACGTCGTGTGCGGTAGAACTTCCCAACCCAAATCAAAGACAAGTTTCTAAGTTCCTTTTGCAACATTTGGCTCGAGCATTGTCGTACTGCAATGTGTCCTTCCTAGTTCCTTTGCTAACAAAAGTGCTTTTTCGTACTAATTCATCACAACTTAACAAGTTATTGCAGCACTCTGTATTGCCCCAGAACACAGCTGTGAATAATATATCACACCTTTGATAGTATCCCATCAAATGTAGAATAATGTACCTTTTTGACTGGCTATCAAATTTTTGTCATCGACCCAAGTTTTCTAGGATCATATTGAACATCTTTTACGTTTATAGGATTATAATAGACAATCCGCAGATTTGATTTAAACAATTTATTCTTACTCTTCATCCCAGTAAAATTAATTAGTCGAGGACTGATAATCAAACAGAAATTAATTACAGAATATCAACTTTTAACTTCTCAGTCAGCTCCTTTTATTCTTACTTGTATAATAAATTTACATTTAGTCATACCTATTCAATATTTTTTCAGAGAATTCTATTATCTATATTAAACCACCCATTAATAAAAACAATTAGTAATGAAAAAATAATAAAATAATTGGTAATGAAAAAAATTACCGTTGCAAGATAGGCATTGTCGGTCGAGTCTTTAAACCACCTCGGATCGAACGATCGGCATTGGCGAATCGGTCTCTTTGCTGTCAGTCATCTAGCTTTTATCCTAAACAATAAATTCTTCAACTCCGAGGAAATCAATACGTCTCGGCAACTCTCCAAGAATCCGCTGCAATAACCCTGATGACGGCAGTCGCAGTGGAGCTTTTAAAACGCGAATCGGCTGCTGCGAGATTCAAGCTTCGGATCTTCCCAGAGTCTCACTTCGCTTATAAAATATGCAAGCAGGCAAGTGAGATAAAGAACGAGCTGCGCGAAGGAAAATTCCCGAGTAACATTCCCCGGCGCTGCCGCGTCGGCGACAATGTAAATGTTTTTAAGCGCCTTCGAGAAAAACTGCGAGTGAAATAATAATGAAGCGGTCACGCTCAGACATGCAGAACTGTTCTCATTTTTGCACGCGTTGCAAGAGAAATTTAAAGGTAGATTCCGTATCTATTGTCTGAGAGTAATCTCGAATATCGACGATTAACGAGATGAAATAATTTAATGTATAGGTAAGATTTTTAATGTTTTTGCAGGAAAAAAAAAAGATAGAGCCACTTTACGCGTTCTACATCTTTTTTGTTTTTAATAAAAAAGAGGCTGTACTCACTTTTAGAGCGCATTAGTCAAAGGGCTTTCATAATTATATTTAAAAGCGACGTGCCTTTTTAATTAATTTTTTTTCCCCCATTGTTTAAAAAAGCGACTTTTATGAAGACAGAACGAGCGAACGCATCGAGCCGAACGACTGTACTTTAATCATCGCGTAAGTTTTTAAAATAACCAAACCAGTTTTTACCCCTTCAAATGCGGACTTCCCCCCCCCCTCTTTCTCCTTAAAAAACAGGATTTTCATGATAATTCAAGCACGCAGTCCTTGGTTGGTAGCGTCGAAAAGCAAAAAAAAAAAAAAAAGTTTCACTTTAGAAATTTTTCAGAACTGGCAGAAAAATACTCGAAAAAAATTTATCTCGCGCCCGAGCTTATACCCTTTCGACCGGCCGTCCCACTCTAACTTCAGCGCTCGACGTGTCGGAACGCATTGCGCCCCCGTCCTCGATTGAGAGACAGCGAGCGAGCGAGTGTGCAGGTACACGAGTATGATGCGCGTATAGCGAGCGCCGAATGAGCAAAAGCCTTCTGCTCTCTCTCTCTTCCCTCCCTCGCTCCGCGCGCCCGCCACTTTTACGAATGAAGTGCCTCTGTCGGCGCTGCTGAAATTTACATTTTAATTGCGGAATACATTGGGGCCTTCGTTTCACGCACAAGCGCCATGTTCGAAAAAATTTACTTATTTTGCGATGGCGAAAGGAAAAAAAAAGGGGGGTCGGCAGGGAAGAAAAAAAACATGATGCGCTCAAAAATACTGTTATTGTATTTATTCGCCCTGCTCATAAAACGCTCTTATTGATCGTCGCGCATCCATCTTCCTCTTTTATTTATTCGTCGGCATTTTTTTTTCTCGGTATCAGTTTTCAACGAAGCTTCTCCTTTCTTTCTCATTCATTTTTTATATTTTTATATTTTTACTTTATTTGTAGGAAAAATGAAAAAAAAAGAGAGAAGGTGAAAAAATATTGTGGCTTTATTTTGCGTGCGAAAATAATGAAACCAGATTCCATTGATGATACTCGCGGGCGAGTAACGAGAAAAAGAAAAAGTTTTTTTTTTCGTTCCAATTGAAAACTTGTTCCGAGGCTGGCGGAGGGGCCTCCCTCTTTCCCTTCTCTTTGCACCTCTCGGCTCCCTGCTAAAATGAACCCGGCCGGCGCGCGTAACGTTTATATTTCATCTTCATTCTCAGTGTGCCAGAACAACGAAGCACATCCGCCGGCTTAAAGTTAAAGTAACCAAAGCTATTCCATTCCCCGAGACCTGGTTAAAGTCTCAGGGTATCCTTACGTCGGGCGCTACGATCCGTTTCGCAGTCACGCAAAAATTGAATCGTTTGGCTTTCGTCCTTTACTTTTGTAAGCTCAATTGTCTCTCCTTCTCGGTTTGGATTTTGAGGCTGGATTTCTGGGAGAAATCAAATTAAGGCCAAGGAGGGCGGAGGCAGGAATGGAGATTTTAAAGGAGCTCACGAATTCAAAAGAGCATGGGGTCGGAAGGGGCTAGCAAAGGACGTAAAACAAAAGGGATCAGCACAGCAGCTCCGGGCTTAGATTAACGGCAGGAACTGAGGCTTTAGCTACACGACACACTATTACAAAGATACAGTCTATAATGTCACCTTAACGTTTGCTTCGACATTTTTATCATTAGAGCAAATTTTATGCCTAAACTGTGGAAAAAGAAGTTTAACATTAATATTTGACTCTGTAATGCCTATGCAACGGGCGAACTGGTTGATTATTTAAAAATCTACGCTTTTCCGGACACACTCGCACTTCCTTTTCATCCGACTATTCATCGAAAAAAAGTGTGCAGTGCTGCAGTACGTGCTTTGCCCTGCTGCATGCATAGATGCATAAATTCAGATGAATTGTTAATAGAGAAAAGACGGCGCTCGGTTCATAAATGTTGGAAGGAAAATATATATAATTTTGGCAACTGCGACAGAACGTCAGGGAGGAAGATGCTTATCGGGAGAACACGGCGGGGAGCCCCGCTCCGAAAGCAGCGGAAATTTTAAAGGGACGAGAGATTGATCTCTTCTGATCCCTTACTTAGCTCGTCTCGGTAGGGATTATCAAAACTAAGTCTCTGTTACTCGGTGGAAGATAATAAACCCAATAAAATAATGAAGAGGATTTCGAGTGGGCGAAAATTAGGTAGCAGCGATTATGAAAATGTTACCAACGTCGCTGATTTAAATCAGTTTAAATTAATTCTTGTTTAAAAGCAAAAACTGACAGCTTCGAGAGATCGTTTTTTTATCATAAATAATTCAAGCTCAAGAAAAACAAAGTGTTAAGAAAAAACGCAAATATGGCGGCAATGTTTGTTTCTCCTTTTTTTTTTGCAAAGACTCACTTAAAAGGCAGTCTAATAGTGTTTCATAACAATGTCCGACTGTTATAAATCAATGTAAGTAAGGCCTTCTTCTTACAAGCGCATGAGTTTACACTTTTGTGCAGCCGCTAAGTGCATCCACGAATACAAGCTAGGAATATATATATAGGCAAGTGGCTTGACGTAGATGTACGTACGCGCGAATGTACTTTCGCGAGTATATACGCAAGCGCGATATATACAACATTCAGTTTGGCTGTGCCGCAGTGGTATCGAGCGACCCCCCTTTCCACCGCTTGCGTCTGGCTGGGAAACCCCTTCCTGCTCGGTGAGCTAACCCCGGCCCGCTGCCTCCTCCCCTACTATCTCTGCACCTATCTCCCTCCCTCGCTCCCTCCCTCCTTCCCTCTCTCTCTCTCTCTTTCTCTCTCTCCGTCGCTTTCCTACTCCCTATCCCTTTACCTATCCCCCTTTTTCCCTCTCTCTCTTCCTCTCCCTCTTTCTCGCTCTATGCAGGAGTTTGCTATCTCGCGCGCGGTCTGCTTTATCTCGTCCGATACCTGCTCTCGTCCGAGAGTCCAACTTTCTATCTTAAGACTGAGAGAGAGAGAGAGAGAGAGAGAGAGAGAGAGAGAGAGAGAGAGAGAGAGGATGGGGGGACAGAGAATATGTATGAAGAGCCACGTGGCACTTGCGCTAATATTATTCCGCTTAACGAAATTTGCCTGCGGTACAAAAGGAATAAAGACTCGTAATCGTTGAACCGATAGCGGCGCATGCGAGCCTTTTAATTATTCCCTTTTTACCTATCTGTATTCTTCTAGGGCGCGTTACTTTGTTCTCGAAATAACAGCCAATTTCTTTTTTTTGCGGCCGACAAGTGGGCTTTCTTTGATACTTTATGCGTCATAAGTGGAATTACATGCATTTGCGAATTAACGCGCCGAATGCGGAGTTACGTTTTTATCTGTATATTTCTGTTTCGGTTGTCATCACTAGCACTGCTAGTAGCCTTTTTTATTTATAAAATAATAATAATAAAACAGTTTAAAGACAGTAACAAATTTTTTTTCAGGTAGTACGTCTATTGCGAGCCTAGAACGAGCTAAAGCAGAAATCAGTAGTAATAGTCGGATATAGTCAGACATGGCAAAAACTCCTTTCCTACGGCTAAAACTGAAAATTACCATTCAAGTACAGAAAATTAAAGGTAAGAATTCCTTCTTTATTAAATTATTAATTAGATTTAATTAAACGAAATAATTAAGGGTCGCCAGCGCTAGCGTCTTGATTCATTAAAAATGCGGTTTGAATAATTTCCTCGTGGTATTCCACGGTTGTAACGGCGTCAGTATGCGCAACAGCGTGTAGAGGTCCGGAGACCTCCAAGAATGTACCGGGAGGGTCGGGGCGAAAACCTAGTGCTCACGCTAACTCGGAGCATGGAGGCCTTGTAAACGAATCCAATTGGCCCCTTACCCTCTGCCCCCGCGGGGGTAAAAAGACTCCTCCTGGCGCTCGGAACGACAGATTGACACACGATTTTCGTCGCAGGCTAGTCGGACATGGAATTTCGTGACGGTGAATCGAGTTCCTTTTTCCTTGAAAGGTACACTACGCGAACTGCCCTTTGAGCTCGAGCCGATCTTTGAAAATCATCGAACAGTGAAACATTTCTCAGCCTTTTGACTCTCAATCGAAAAGTCGATTGTGCTTGAAAATGTAAGCTAAAAATATGTAATTTTCACAACGGAATTTCCGCTTTTGTCAAAAGTATAATTTTGCCATTATAAAACTTTTTAATATTAAATGATTTGTAAATTCAGAAATAATAATTGTATAGCTCAATATTAGATATATTTAATTTTAAATTGTGTTTTTCATATCAGGAGACGTGCTAATGTTGTGTAGAATCAAAATTCCTCAAAAATTCGTTAAAAAGAACGAAACATTCGTCGACGCTGCCTTCTACGTTTCTCTCGTTCCTTGTACTGCATTATCCGCAATCATGAGGTGTCGCCGCTGTTAGCGCACGATAGAAACACGCGACATTGCCATGTAAATAGGCTCGCGTATAAACCGCTGAGCTGTGCGATGCAGAGACCGTACGTTTTATAATACTGGCATTTTTTGCCTCCTCCTTTATAATAGCAGTCTCCTTTTATAATAGAATTCCACTGAATAGTATAAAACCTTTCATTTATAAGAATTTTAAAGAAATTTTGTTGAATATGACAATTTGAAGAAAGTTAATTTCAATTGTCAAGTTAGCTTGAATATCGTAAAAGTATTTTTATCGATTTTTCGAAGAAAAAGATAAAGAAGATTTTTTAATTTGCAGAAAAGAGGAGTAGAAAAGAATGTTCAATCTGCAAATTATCTTCTATTTTTTACACAAAAAATTCTTTTGTCACGCAAACTAAAAAAAAAAAATACTGAATGTTTTTTTTTTAATTTTATTAGAGTATTCATTATTCGTTCAATCTGTCACGTGCATTAGAGCAAAGCGAGTTAACGCTTTATTGAGAGAACTGTAAGCTATTTACTATGCAACTCTTCTCTTATGACTTCGAAAGACTTTTCCCATTAATCCGTTGACTGCAGGCTTTCACTCGATTTACGTAGAATTGAATGCGTTTCAATTTGAAGCATGCTCCAGCAGAACCAGAACCTTTCGGTACTCTTTATGGGCTTTCTTTGAACTTCCACAGTTAAACTTTAATTTACTGTGTGTGCTTTAATCATTATTTACACAGATATTAGTTCGACGAAGATTCTAGCAAATTACTTTCGTCGCGTCGTACCTTACATGTTCCTTAAAAAAAAAAATCTCTGCTGACTTTGTAAATCACGAAAAGTTTTTATATTCAAAATTGATGAAAGCACACTGGAGATTAATGGCTAAGCAATGACTTGCGTATGGACTTAAATAAAAAGTATACTATAATTGTAAACTGGAAAGCAATATTAAGCTCCGCTCGGCTACATGCTTCTAGTGCTGCAAGTGTCTCTCCAGCATTAAATATAAAAAGGTCTTTGAAATATGAACACCTTGAGGTGCGTAGATGCGCAAAACCTCTGCCGCGACCTAACCCAGTCAGCGATGGTGCCGTCGTAAAGCCATGCTGACGCTCTTTCCCCCTGTGTACTGTAAAATGAATTTCTAGGCTATAAAGCGTTAAAAGCAGGCGAGGATAACACAATCTCCGCAAATACTAAGAAAATAAAGAAGTTTTCAAACTTTTGCGCGGCAAAAGTTTGACATATTTTTAACCAAGCAGCTCGTACAAATGTAAACTTCTTCAGAAATGCTGCTTTTAATTTAAAGAAACTTCAGTAGGATCTCGAAACAATTAGATCCGTTTATACTCACGATTTACTGCATTTTACCCAAGAAGCACTTGGGGAACGACTGAAATCTGCTCTTAGCATCAATGTTTTGCGTAACTCACCTGAAACAAACAAAAATGCACAATCGTAAATATTCATACTTTTTTGTAAAATATGATAGGACCGTTATTAATAATAGGGAATTAAAAAATATATTATTTAAAAACCTATTTTTTGTTGTTGGAGATAAGGTAATGATAATTTTAATAATGATCATCTAGAAATTTTATAAAATACAGAAAAAAAATCGAAATTTACAACTAGTGGAATAACGTAAAACATATAACATTTGTTATTACATCTCGCACAGAAGCGTTTGAGTCGTAGAGAAGAAAGTGAATAGAGGCGCTTAGATAATATTATTTCCTCAATATGAGCAAGTTTCAGTGAGATGGTTCAAAATGCTTTATTATTATACAAGCGTACTTCAAAGTTTCTTGATGAAGGTAGAAGTTTGTTACAGAGGAATCGAAATTTACGGCAAAGTAAACAATCGGATTAAAAAAAATTGTATTATTTTTTTTACGAAGCCTTCTACCCAAAGCCCTTCAAAAATTAAATTAAAAGTTTATAAACAGGGAAGACTTAAGCAAAACTCTCATAATCATACTTTATCATTTAACATTTCTTTCTCGAAGACAAATCTCAAATCTGAAGGGAAGAAAAGGAAGTTTAATTCTTCTCTGTCTCTCTTCATTATCAGTTTCAAATATTTATCATCTTATTTATAATATCTACAATGTCCTTTGTTAAAATGACACGTTGACCGAATAAATTATTAATAACTATAGTTAATAAATTATTAATAACTATAGTTAATAAATAGCTATTTATTGATTCATGTGTCACATGTTGTGCGTTTTCAGATCTGTCTGATTCTTTATTGCATGAGAGATTTCAAAAGAATAATAAGTTAATTAGCTCATCTTATATATTCAACAGGATAAAAATAATACGTACACGTTAATTGACAATCCATATTATCATATACTGAATTATTTTGTATTTGCATATTGTAGATATACTGTTTATTATACTATTAGCACCAAAAAAAAGAGACAAAAGAATACTAATTCTCGGAAACTGCGAATATAAATTTCTTGTTTTTTAAATAATTTTCAATTGTTACCTCTCACCGTCATACATATTCAAATTTTTATTTAAATAAGACGTACATAAGATTAAATTATGTAATACTTTTGTCATAATCAACATGCCGTAATAGGAACAATTATTTAAATTTCTTCGCATCTAAATAAAATTTTTTAAACTATAACAATATAATTAAATAAAAAAATTTTAGATGAAACACTTACACGTACATCACTTAAAAAATTTTACGTGAAGTTGTTCAGAAAATCTTTTGTTGTATATAACTACAAAGCTGCAACAGAACGAATTTAAATTTCTCACATTAAAGCCAGCATCATAATACATTTTTTATATTATTAACGTGATGCTAAGAGTTGAGGAAAAAAAAAGTTTCAGCAAGAAAATTAAAACGTCAGATTATCCCCTCTCGCTAGTTTCGCATTATCATTTTAAGAAAAATTGCTTTCATAAGAATTAGCAATTCAATTTCGAAAAGTAAATTTGTCATCGTCCCGAGCAGCTTTAAAAAAAAATGTTTAAACTATATCCTCGTTAAAAAAAAATATGAACCGTCGGCCGTCGTCACGCATAAAATATTTAACAATATTTTATCCGGTCAAGTTATTATTACCTGCTTGAAATGACTGGGAAGAAGAGCCTCGGTGCGTCAACATTAGCTCTGCCTTTGGCGCGTCGTGACGGACAAATTTAAATAAAAAGGAGATATCCGGAGAGCGGGGCGTTGCCAAGTCCCGGGGAAGGAGGTGCAGTTCCCCATTTATGTACTCGGAAAATGGCCGGAGCCTATAGTGACCCCCTTGTTAGACTCGACCCTTTCTTTTCTCTCATGGCGCTCGAATTTTGACTTTTAAAATCTCTCCCTTTCTCTCTCTTTTTCTCCTTCTATCTGGCTGTCTTTCTCTCACCCTTCAGAAAAACGTAGAGCAAAGCGAGGTCAGGCGGGCCAGGAATACCCAGCGAAATGCTTCTCGAGAAAGGCGGAGAAATAATTTCCTAGCGCTATCTTAACGAGAGAAGCTGGTTACGCGTTTGTGAGAAGTTTTAAATTTTTCATTATCGAGCCCTCGGAGGGGATGGGATCTTGAAGCGGAAAGAAACAGAGGAGGAAAAAGTGCCGCCGCGAAACTCGAGGTCGTTATTTCACTTATCTTTATTAATTGTTGTACAGCATACTTGGGATAACTGTTGTAAAAAGACCGCGTTAGAGAGTTTAAAAGTCAAGGAAAACTTATCAAACTTTTCTCATTTGAGATAAAAATTTCAAACTTTTAAGGTGGAAAGTAAATTGAGGTGGAGATAAAAAAAAAATACGAGAAATATATATCGAAAATAATTAATAAAGAGCCAAGCGAGTGCTCGTGACGGCTGCTAAATGCTCCGAACTTTCTGTACAACTTTTACACGCAAAATAGCCCCTATCCCAGCGCCAACAGTATTTATTTTCCTCTCTTAAGCAGCGGACTTCGAGAGAAAAAAAAAGAGAGAGAAATCAAGAAAGGAACGTACATAAAGTCGTCGAGTAAAAATCAAGATAATTTAAATAATTAATCCCGAGAAATTCTAGAAGGTATACACAATATATACACACGCGCACGCGAGACACTCGATTACCGTGATTAGGCAGATACGAAAAAATCCAATATCCCTAAGAATTTCCCGAAAAAATTGTAGCCATACATCAGCGCGCGGCGCTCACTTCGTCTCCTCGATGGCTGGCACGCGAAGCTCGGCGTCGGCGAAAAGAGAGAGAGAGAGAGAGAGAGAGAGAAAGAGTCAGAGCCCCCGCAGAACGCTATGAATAAATCAGCTCGCGACTCTCGCCGTCCCTCTCGCTTGGGCAGGCTTATAATGGAACATCCAAAGGGCAAATGACGAATCGATTGCGTTGGCTGGAAGCAGACGTACGTACTCGCTCGAGGAGAGAGAGAGCGCGGCTACACACACTTGCCGGCGCGCGCCACGCGTCCGAGCACGTATATATAGAGGCACGCGCGGGGGCGATGTGGGCGGCCATACGTTATCGCGCTCACGCGATGCATTACGCCAAGAGGCATTAGGTGCAAGATTCAGCCGGCAGTCGCCGGCGTTATGCCTCGCGCGGGGAGAGAGAGATCATGCATATTAGGAAGCGGTCGGGATCAAAGTGTAAATACGAGGAAACACGCGCCCCGGCCCGCTAAATTCCCACCCTTCTTCCCTGATGCCTCTCTCGCTCGCTCATTATAGTGTCCGGCGAACTTCGACAAGTGCGGCGCTTTATTACGCGTATACGTCTGCCGGCGATCGGCCGATAGGAAGTTGACTAATAAGTGGCTTGGATAAAGTTTTTCGATATTCTGTGAAAGACTAAAGTTTTTTCATAAATCGATAGAACAATGCAATAATTTATGTTGTATTTGTTTATTTTTAATGTGCAGTTGGAAATTAAACAGAACTGCGGCCATTATAGCGGTGGATTCTAAGTAGATTCGGAAATGAAGTGGGCAATTTTTTTATAAGAGACAGTGAATTATTGGTTGAAAGCAAAAAACGATATAATTTTTTTGCACGTTCTCCACGAATTTCTTTTATGCACATATTTTAATGCCGAATGTGCTGTTAATTATTTACCTAAATTTTTTGTATAAAGTAAACGATACTTTTGATTAAAAGTTAAACACTAATTGAAATATGCAGTATTCATTAAAATATTTAAAGCGAATACGAAAATGTATTTTGTTGGTCAAGTAATTTAGAGTAATAAAACAAGCTGAATTTTATAATTATAAGCAAATCGAGATTCATTTGTAAACGAGTCTTCATTAAAAGCTAAAAATCAGCCCAAATAATAAGGTAATAATTCATCAGCCGTTAAACTGAAGCAGACAAACCCCGCAGTTTAAAATAATTTCGCTTCTTGCATTCGTGAAACAAAAGCGATAAATAAATAAAGGGAAACAGTGGAAACCCATACCAGAGCGACTACAATTTTCCAAAACAGTTAAGCGGGAGCTTTTGAACTTGTGCAGAATCATCATTCATTTGGCCCTAATCCGCGCGCACCGCCGAACTAGTAATAAAAGCGCGCGCGGCCCTGAAAAAAAAAGCCGGCCTGAATCGGCCAGATTTGAGCGGGAGTCCTACCGCAGCAGCAGCCGAATTTTCGGCCAAAACAATAGCTGCGCACTATATACACAGGCGCCGCGGGGACATCCGAAATTTCACTCGGTCGACACGGTAACAGCTTACCATTTGTGTCTCTTTGAGGGCCCGAACATGCCTGCGAAGAAAGTTTCGACGCGGCCCTCCGCCCCTCCCCTCTTGGCCCTCATTCCCTTTACACGCTTCCGAGTTCAAGGAGAATTTCGTAGCTAAGCGAAGTAGCAGTTAAATGCTTGCGGTTATTTGATCGCGGGTGCACTGAGCGCATCCGCGCGTCATTGGACAATACCTGTCTCCTGTCGCCTAATGCAAAGTCCACCGTAACTGTTTCAGCGACGACTGCTGCCGCGCAGATTTTCGAAATTTATTAGCTTTCGCTGTGATTTACTCAGCATGGAAATAAATTAAATATTAATTGCGTCAGTGACGGTGCACTAGCTAAAGTTGCTTTCAGTTTGCACTGCTTTAAGATGGCTTTTTTGACGTCGACGTATTTTCAATTTAGTGCTTTCATGCATTATAGTTTATATGAAGACTGACGTGGTACTTTGTTGAATGTTTACTCTTTATTGTTCGATAATTTGGCGTTGGTCTTTTTTTACAGCAATTAATTACTGAATTATTAAAATTTTCATGGCGTTTGTCCTTTTAAAAAAATGTTGCTGAAGCCTCTCTTTACTTTGACAGTTATGTTTTTAGCGATAAAAATAATTGAAGTTACTCATATTAATTAGAGGGGCTTATCTTGATCACTGTAAAAATTATGTTTACACAATAATATCGTAACATGCACATTAAATATCACGTACATTATTTAACGCTCGATTTTTCATAATCTTTATATTTTTTAATTTTTTTTTTATATTTTGTTTGGAAATAGTAATTCGTCTATTTTATTCACTACTATTTGTATATCATTTGATCGGTACGTCTAATATGTAAACATAATTCCTTTTTTAATGAACTCACTTCTACAATGTAAATACAATCAAGAGTCATGCTAATAATGGTCCATAAAATATTACTGCGGATCTAACGTTCTATTACCTCTTTTTTACATTTTTGTGTAATATGCACGTCGAGTATGTAATCAAAGTAAAATGAGATAAAAGTCTGTAGAAAAAATGTTACGCTTGTTCGAAAGGACTGAATAAAAAGGGAGAAAAATATCGTGAGAAAAAATCGTAATCATTTTTTATTAAAAGTATATTCATGCAGCATATTCATCAGTAGTACATATATCCAATTAGATTCCGGAGATATGCATTTTGATCCATTCTCAGATTAAGAAGAAATTCAAATTATCTTAACATTACACTTGAGTTATAAAGGGTTGCAGGTATTTCAAGCTACTCTACCGATCGATTATTCAAATTATTAAAACATCGTGCAGCAGATTCCATTCATTTAATTTTAACTTGTATGTAAGAGAAGTAGGGTCTCATTGATTTTCAATGATAAAATAAAATAAAGTTAAATAAAAAACGCTGCCAACTGCACTGGCACAATGCTTTCTCATAGAGACGTCTGCATCTCTAGTTAAATTGAGAATTATC
>JAWWEN010000048.1:1119144-1151602 GCA_035582955.1 Sycophila texana
AAGTACTTTTACGTCAAAATCTGAAGATCGAAAAATTTTGGCGACACAAGGCTTTCTCTATGAGAAAGCAAAAATTAATTTAAATTAAATGAGGTATTATTTATATATTTTAAAGAAATAAAGTATATATAAATAATTAAATCTATTCCATACTAATTTTGGAATATACAAAACAGATCAATGCACCACTTAAGCGGCTCAGCACCGAACGCTTGAGCCACCTCAGCAGACTAGATTCTACACTATAATTTAACAACTTTTTCTGCAAAACTCGAGTAACCTCAAGCTACCGCGTAACTTGAAGCGCTGAGCGTGTTCCACGCAGGCGTGGGCGCGCGACCCATCCCCTCTCTATGCTCGGTCGAGGGGATGCATTACTTTCATACCATCACGCTTATATAGCGACAATTACGATTTTTCCTTTCATTAAATTAAATTTAAATTTTGTTAACCAACCTAGTCACGGACGCACCTCTGTATAAAGGCTCGAAAACGTACGATCCAAATCGGCCTCGTTCAATCTTCAAAAAATAAAAAAAAAAAAAAAAACAAGACAAAGTTACCGAATGAAACGAAGAGAACTGCAACGACGGTGTTACGACAGCCCCTCAAGTTGGGTGCAACGTGCAGACTCTTTTGTCTCCGTCGGACTCCCGCGGGAGCCGCGGGGGCGAGGATTTGGATTATTAATGTCGAAGATCCCCGAGAGCTCGACGCGCATAAGTATTGACTATCCGCGCGATGTTCATGTGCGTGTCGTCCGCCCGGGACGGGCACGCGTCGCGCATTGTATTTGCGCGAGAGCAGCGCCTATGGTGGGGGAGGAGGAGGGGTGGGGGGGAGGGTGAGGGGAGGCAAGTGCACACAGGCCACCGACATTGCAGGCAAATCGATACACGTGACCTCTGAATGAGCGAACTCGCCGCGAGCTTCGCGAAGACGCTTTTTCAACCGCACCGCGCACTCTAACGGCAATGCTCTTTCTCCCCTTTTTCGCGCCTCGTTTTCGCGAAAAAGACCCCGCTTTTTTCACCCCTCACCCCTACTCCTTATTCAACAGTCATTTCTTACTCTACCGCTCGTAAGCGATGCGATGGCGAGATTCTTTTTTTTTCCTATCGATTTGCTTGGTTCTTTTTTTCCTCCGTTTCTTCCGGGCTGGTTTATTTATATCTGCGTATCTCTCGTGCATTTAATTTACACAGATGCGAGATTCGCGATAAATAATTTACAGGCGTTTGCGGAAGTGCAGAGAAGCGTAGCTTGCGAGGTAAACAGGGAATTTAAAAATTTAGTATTGGAACTGAAATAATATTTAATACAAAAAGTAGTAGGTAATTTAAAAAAATAAATAAATTAGTTGTTTCTTCTACATTTACGAGTATTAAAAATTGTATTAAAAATTACATTTTTATAAATTGTTGTCTCTTGATGTCTATAATGCCCGTTTAATGAACAAAATTAATAAAATAAATACACTGAAAAAAATGTGGTAATTGGAAGTGAATATTTACTTCAATAGTACTTGTTAAATATTTCTTTATAACTAAGTGAATTTATTTGTTTCTAAATAAATTTAGTAGTATCAAAAAAATAATTACTTGATTCAAAGAAATATTTAACAAGTACCTACTATTGAAGTAAATATTTACTTAAAATTACCAAATTTTTCTCTCAGTGTATGTACCTGAATAAATGACAAACTTAAAAATGATTTTAAATCTAAGATAAATAATAAGCATAAATAAATGTTAATACATAATTGACGATAAAAAGATACAAAAGACAAACTATACCTCACAATTATTCGATGACTTTTAATAGTAAAATCGAAATGATACGTAAAAAATATTTTCCCTTCGCCTGTTTTCTTCGTGATTTTTTATGAATTCGGTGAAGAAAGCGAGGAAAGCGAGCCGCGCGCGAAAGAGACAAATAGTGAGCTGTGACGTGTAAACATTAACTAAAAAAGAAAAAAAAAACATGGCGACATAGTCGGAGGCGAGAGGCGGAGAACGTTACGTTTGTTTGTCGTGAACAAAGCTGAGCGAGCCTACCTAAGAGACTGCGAGAGGTCCAAGTGTCCGGGAAAACTCGAGGATGGAGGTGGAAAATCTTCGCCTCTTTCTCGGCCGAGCACCTAACGCAACTCCCCCAAATTTCATGCCTCGCCTCTCCCGCTGGTTTTTTCGCCTCCGTCTATTTTCTTTTAGCCTTCGCTGCAGTCGAAATTTCACGTGCCAATGTTGATTCGGTCTCTATAGATTGTTGGCTTACTCCGAAGAATAAATACGCGAACATTTCGGTATTTATTTCCTCGAAGGAGTCGCCCCCGGTAGCGCAGTATCAAAGTTCGATGTGCAAATTTATCGCGTGGGTTTTTTTTTTCACGAGCGTCCAAAGTCCGCGAACGCAATTTAGTCTAAAAAGGCAATGTTTTTCACTTCGCTAAGAGCGCGCGTAAATGATTTAATTACAAATAGGTGTTCAAAATGCGTTCTCTTTTAAAAGCTGGTTTACATCAGCGGAGCTTTTACCGCCGAGGGGTAAAAACTGCACTCCTTTAGATGGGAATCAATATAGAAGAGAAAGCTTTAAAAAATAAATAAAATAAATAAATAATTATTCCCTTTTTTTTTCACTCTCCCAAGCAATTTGCGAAGCTCGCGAAAATACGACGCTAAAGAGCCGTGAAAGTTGGACAATTTCGAAGATGCTCTGAAAAGTTAAATAATATAAAAACCGAGGCCGGATAGATCTTGGGCCGCTCCAAAACCACTTAAAGCAAACAGCGCCCAAGGCTCCCCGGACTCGAATTGAAAATTTTGCTCCTTCGTGCAAAGGAAGGAGGCGAAGGGAGAGGGAGCGAAGGAAAAAAAAATATTGCCTCATCTCTCGGAACACCTGCAGTGATTAAGCGCATTTCTTCGCTCTCTCGTGCGGAGCAGACATAAAGCTGGGCCGCGAGCGCAAGCTCACACCGCAGGGGCACACGAGCCCGCAGAGCTCGTCGCGCGCACTTTCCAAGGGAGCAAGTTTGAAAAAGGCAAGGAGGATAAGACGATGGGCGCGCGCGCGGCGGCTCGCATAAAAATTGCCGTGAATGCCGGCTCACGGTCGATGACACACTCCCCCCCTTCCGCGCCTCCTCCTCCTCCTCCTTCGCCAGGCTCTCGGGTGGCCTTTAATTAACGCTCGCTCGCGCGCGCGCGCGACATGATTTAATGCGGTGGGTGTGAGCAGTCACGCATTTTCGCCCCGCGCTGTAAGGATCAAAGTGCCTCGGTGGTGGGATTTAAGGCGACGGGGTGCGATATTCGGCCTCGGAGGTGACCCGCTGGCTCGTTAAATCAAGCTCACGGATCGCGCGGCGCTGCCGCGACGACGCAATATCGGCCAGTTTATCGGCGGGCCGCCCTGCTCGGCGACAATCCATCACTTGGCCCGGGCGAGCAAGGCTTTTCGAAAGGTTTTCTTTTAAGAAGTGTGAAGTGTAATCTAGCCCGGATCATGGGAGCTGTCGTTATTCAAACTCCTGGAGTTATTAATACGATTGATATTACAGCGTGCAATTATGGAAAACTTTTTACCTTTTCCTCATTCTTTTTCTTTTTTTTTTTATTATATTGAACGGAAAACTGATAATTTTTTTTTCTCTTTATTTACGCCTGATGAATGTTGTGCTTTTTTTTCAATGTCATATTTTATATTTATCCATTTATTGCTGTGTGATTTAAATAACCTTTTTTTTAATCGCTTTTTCTTTTATCAAAGGCAAAGTAAATCGTCAAGTTTTTTTATAAATATTTATATAAATAATTATAGTATATTTATACAGCAACAATTTTATTCAATGAATTCAGCATCGGGTTGGTGTCCAGTGACTCACTTGAAAACAAAATAATATTGACAAAAGTTTGTACTGAAAAATGTAGAATGAAAAGCACGTGTACTAAAAAAATACTGTTTATTTAAATCGCCATCCACGCCAAATTGTTTTTAAATTCGTTTATAACTGTTTTTTACAGGCAAATCCATAAATTTAAATACTTTTCTAATACTTTCTACTACTTTTCTGTCGTGCGAAATGAAATAGAATTTAATATAGTAATTTTTTTAGAAAATTTTTCTTTATAAAGGGTTCGAGATTTATATAGTAGACTATCACCATTAAGGACACCTATCTATCATATTAACCTAATATTGTTGCTCACTCTCAAGTAACTGATTTACTGATTTACCTATGCAGGTTTTTATAATTTTTAAAAATAAACTATAATCCAATTAAAATTAAAAAAAGCCATCGACATCAAGATCGACCAGGGAACTTTCCACAATAATTCCTATAATCTTCGGATTAATACTCTTATGCACCATCAAAGTCTAATTGCAAAGCCGTACAAAGAGGACTCTTGTTGAATGCAACTTTTTGCCACGTGCCTGCGCACATTTTAGGAAGCGGCAGTGCCTCGCCGAAACTGCCTTTTTCAGTTAACCTTGGAGCAACAAAACAGACGCACGCAGGCCGCCAATCACGATATGCAGAAAAAAGTTTGCACGACTCTATTGCTCGGATGCCAGTGCGTTTTATGCATTCGATCGTTACCTATATATTTTGTTTCAGCGCGCAGTCACTGGCGCTCACAGATGGATCATAATTGGATTTTCCTTGCCGCAAACCCGGAGGAAAAGTTTTATCCGAACGTTATTGGTTTTTACGAATGGCAGCCCGGCAGTTGCCGCGCTATATACATGCATTCGGTTAGCTGAATCCACTCGCAGCCATTCAGACTTGGAAATTTTTTTTTACCGTTATTTCATCTTTATCGGTCATTTAGAGTGCCAGCCCTTACGCCCCTTCAATTCAAAAGATTTTGTCTCTTGGTAATAGAATGCTTTTACGTATCTAATTGAATTTGTACACTTGAATGTATCCATCCGCACGAATGCAGATTCCAGAATTTTGCTTTAGATATTCAAATATTTGGAACTAGTTTTGAGACACTCAAGTATTTTAAAGAAATATTTTCTTCTAAAAGTATTATTAAGATACTGCAGAGAGTTATAGAAAAATATCTTAGTTTGATAGAATACTTATACTAGACAAGTCAACTCCGCTTCAGATGCGCGGAGGCATAAAGCATTTCTCGACAAAGCCCCAAAAGCGCGAGAACCAAAGGGCTTGTGGTAATGAATTTGATGCTCCTGCACATGCAAGGCATATCGATTTCACCTACCATGGCATTTTCTCCGGTCTCAGGTAGCCGCGAAGTTGTGTTTTGGCTTTCCCATATCGACCTAAGAAGATTTCACCTCCGCGAGTTAAATGAAGGTTGCTTATTATGGAAGCCGCTTTGAAAATTACGCAGCGTCAAATGTAGCGCAGTGTACATCGTTCAATTATAATTTTAACCAAAATAAGTTAGTTGCTTATATTAAGTTAATTATACCTAAACAATTTTTACATATTCCCATTTTTAACTATTTGCACGCTTAAACTAACAGTGACAATTGCCTAGTACCTAAGGGATTTAAATCCGAAGCTGCGACTTGCGAGTAGACCTAAAATTAGACCTGTTTTAAGTAGAGAATAAATAAGTACGTATAAGTCATAATTTGCAGATTTGAATGTTGAAAACATGTTCAATTGACCTGAACGCACGCTTTGGTGAGAGAGTTAAAAATCACCTAAAACGATCGCCGAAGTTGTCTGGCCGAACGGTTGCCCATCCAAGTGTTATAACCACGTCCAGAGCTACTTAACTTCGATGATTAGCCGAGATGCAGTTTCACTATCCCACCAAAGTGGCAGTTTAACAGAAAGTGTTACAATAAATTTCGGAATTTTGTAATTCCTTAATCTTTCGGTGCTTTATAGACAAAGACGATCGAGTCCTTCTCTCTACCCGCTCAATTTCAATTTGAAGTCAGTTATAATTAGCATGAAAATAAATGATTTTAACCAAAGTGGCTTAAAATAAACTCGTTTCAAGTTTTTATTTCAATCTCCGAGTGGATCCCTATTAAAATAAGAGAAATCCAATTAAAATGTGCCGGTTTGAAAAAGGTAAAATCCAGCGCCGCCGCCATCGATACTTTTTAATCTCGCCGCCAAAATAAATTATCAATTAAAACCGTTTCCTCGAATGGGCGAAATAAAGCTTTGGACATTACAATGTACGGGCTCCACATTTCGATAACGAAATGTAGGTATTCACGATCGACTAGCCGCGCATGCGGTTGTAAATAAATTCAACTTCCATATGTAATGCCTATCTTCTCTATCTTGCGACTGCCCTCTCCCTCAACCATGGCATCGGCTTCGCCGAAACAAAAATCAATGGCTGCGAGTGCAACATTTATGAGGAGAAAGAGAAAGAGCGAGAGAAGGACAGATATAGAATTAGAGTAAGAGAAAAAGAGGAGGAGGAAAGTGATTGCGTCAGCGTACAGAAAACCCGTCCACAGCGAAGTCACTTATATTCATGCAATTTAAGTCGTTCGAAATGAAGCGTAATTAAGAGGACGCTGACACTATGGACTTAAAGCTCGATCTCTGCAGTCTCCCTCTCTCTCTCTTTCTTCAATCGGTATATGCACGTATTTTTTTTGCCGCGAACTGATAGAAAAATCACTCAGATCTTTCGCCATACCGCAGACCAGACGGCTCCCTTGCGCAAACTATAAAAACGGTGATTCATTTAGTTTTTTTATTTATATTTGAAAAAGGTAGCACATTGAAAATGTGTATCTGCATAAATGTAAGCTCTCTAAATATTAAATAGTGAATCTGATGGCTACAATTCTTCTCAATTAAACGCAACTTTAAATTTTTCCTGTGCTAAGTAGTTTGCTGTATTTAATGAAGAATGTACACAAATACGAAAAGTATTTTTTTACATACCATCGCCAAAAGTGCTTATTTTTACCTCTGGCGCGGAAACGAAAAAAGAGCCATTTTGGCGTGGGGATGTAAGTATTTTAAGCTGTCAAATTGCAAATGAATATTGATTCGAAATTCAAGCGAACTAAGCATAAATAATATTACGTAGTATGAATGTGTCTATTGCAAATATTTTAAAATTTTTTTCAACTTGATTAAAGCGAGAGAGAGAGAGAGAGAGAGAGATTTGAAAAGGTGAGAAATGCAAGAGGCGCTACCGCATGAAAGGCGAGTCAGAGAAAAAAAGAACATCTCGAATTAGCGCTTCTTTTAAAAGCTCTGCGTATACGTGCGTAAAAGCTGTGATGCACGTATGAAAAAAGCTCTTCTGCTTCCGGCTCATTGATATTATTGCGAAAGAGGAAAGGCGCGCTATGAGGACGAAAAAAAAGTGGTGCTTGCGTGCACTTAAGGAGGGAAGGCGCAGCGGCGGAGGGAAGAGTGTATTACATTTCCGCATTTTCCTTCCATAGTGGAATCATCGAACGAAGGGATAGCAGATGACCCCAAACCAGGCGAAGCGCATCCGCTATTCCCCAGTGACGTTCGTTATGAGGGGGAACAGAGACTTTGGGGCTCTCAAGAGCGTGCGTATAATGTTGTTTCGCGGTCGAAGTGAATATCGCTGGTATAATTATTGCGCCCTGCAGAGAACACTTAGAAGGAATACCTCGAAAGATGCCCCCTCTGGGAGTCGAGTTTTTGTATTGAATTGCTAAAGGATGTCCAGGCTAAATGTTGTTGATCGCCGCTTAATTGATGTTCGTTTTAGTAAATGTTGGAAACTATTGCGAACAGTTTATGTAAATAATATATGTTACTCTTAAGATGATCTCCAGCCTGCACATGATTGATTCCTTATCTCAAAGTCTCGGCAGCAGTTGCCGGCCTAATGCCTTCATCAGCATCTATAAGGGTTTTTTTTTAATAAAAATTCTTTTATTGTATCAAATGCATCTTGCCTCGTGTTTCGAAGAAGACACAATAATTCTACTCCATACACGGAATGCAACGTTCTTTGAAAGTACGACTTTCTTGATGAGCTCCAATCAAGATTTCAATTGCGTTGACAATGCGCAATGTTTCGCTAATGGTGCTTGGTCGCACGCAAATTTTTATCCCGCTATGCAGCGTTCGGAGTAATTGCGGGAAAACTAAATGAAAGCCACCAGCACATCGGTGAATGTATGTCAAGCTTTGACCACTAAATTAGCAAGAACATTAGCGGTTATACAAATAGAATGTTGCTCGAATCTCTTCATGTCTATTTTTATCAATTCGCACACACTATCAGTGAAATAAATTCGATTTCTATCCGCGGTATAAAAATGTTCTAATTAAAGTAACCAGCAGTAATTTTCCGTTTAAACGTTAACAGAAAATCAATAGTAATTGATAAATTAGTTACTTGTAATTTAATTTTTCGTTTCTACCGATATACCAGCACGAGAAATTAGCTCCTTCCGCGCAGGTTCATCCTTTCGCATTTCCATTCACTTTGGAGGTAGACGTTGGTGGATATTTAGCTGGAAGCAAGTCGCGCCTCTTTTACGTGTACGCGCACCGAAACAACATTAGCGAGCAGCGGCAGCAACAGCGGCGGCGCAGCGCAGCTCCTGCTATTTTCCAGTTTCGCGTGCTCGCGCGTGCTAAATCGATTCGTCCGTATAACGTGCCTTAGTCACATTAGCGTAGAATCTAGGTGATGAACTCTATCATGTTAAGGCAGCATGCTAACTTCTATTCATCTATCTGCCTCTCCTTCGCTCTCCGTCACTCTATATCTCTTTCCCTTTCTTTCGTCTTCCTCGGATAAACTTGCGCACTTTATAGATGCCCGTATTATAAGACGCAAGAGATTTTAAAGTGGTACCTCAACGTCGACTTATACCGCTGTAAAATTATCCCGGTCATAATGAGCGAGAGGGAGAGAGAGAGAGAGTGAGAGAGTAGAATGAGAGCGAGGTGAGGGGAAGGATCGGCGAATGAAATTCGTGATCAGCCGACTTCATAATTAGACGACGAAGTACATTATATGTGAAAAAGTTGAATGCTTGTCTTTGTTCTTTCATCAAAGTAATTTAACTCAAAGAACTGCGTGCCAGGCGTAAATGGAAAGTGCTTATACATTTCTACACGCACATATGAACCAAACTTTCAGCGTATAGTTACAAAGTTTCTCTTTTATAACGGAATGCTTCGCGAAGACGATAATATTTTTTTTTTAAATCACTTTTAGCCGTTTGAGCAAACTCGGGGCAAATGACGGCCAATAGTTATTCGGCGAGAATATAGGCATATTAAACGTAGACCGCAGAAACAGTCATCAAGTTCTTTATTAAGGTTCAGGGGCACCGCTATCGGAATATCAAGAAAATATCCGCTGTTGCTCTTATCCCGAGCTCACACAGACTTCTTGCAAATTCGCGGCATAATACTATTTGAGGAATATACATTATGGAATTCATATTTGGGATAACACCGAAAAAAAACATAAATTAGTTTCATTTTCAGAGATTCGCTACATTAAAAAATATTAAGCACTTTTTAAGTCTTATTTTTGATAAAAATATAATGGATGTTACATAATCTGTAATCATCTCTGAACTCACGAAAGAATTGTTCATAATAATTCTTGCAATCGCAATCATTTGATCAGTAAAAAAAAAACAAGACTGAATTTTACTGGTTAGATCGCGACTACGTATATATGGCTGTTTAAAAATATTTACTTATCAAAAAGCTGTTTGCCATTGCAAACATGCAACACAGACATAAAGCAGAACTTTTTCGTTAAAATTTCATATTACTGTTTAAATTAAAATTAAATTGTTATAAAGTAAACAAGGAATGAATATTCGTAAAGAATTTATTTCATGAAATATATATTAATATTTCCATATATGTACAGCGGTTCGAAAAATGTAGTTGCTATCAGCATCATACTGCAAGTTCAAACTGACTGAATAAAAATTGAATAATAATTGATGAAGCAGGAGCTTTAACCGAAATTATTTATAAACTTGAAGATTACTATATTTCATGAATATATTACGCTTGGCCGTATTAATTATATACCTACAAATTAAAAAGTGTTAAAATACTCACGAAATAGTCTACAATTAACATAAGTAAAGGGCAGCGAACTACAATGGCACAGAAAGTATAGGGTATAGATCACATTCAACGGAGTATTCTGTAGCCCCAAAACGCGAGGTGTCATTTGTATGATCCTTATAGTTAGGGTGATATATATGAGATTTAGGTCACCTGGTGGGCCATTATATTGTACTTACCTTGATTCATTGTATTTTCTCTCCTATTATAACCCGCTCCCTTTATTTTCATTTTACCCCAAAATATTCGTAAAAACTATTTTTTGATTCGTGAACTTTCACGGTGTACACCCTCTTCAAACGTGAAAATTTGTTTTTTTATTTTACGCGAACGAACTCGCCGATAAGCGGGTACGACCAATCAAACATTCATTTAATATAGTAAAAAAAAATGTTGATAATTCAATCAGCGCCATAAAATTCATCCCGAAAATAAATCAAATTAAATTTAGTACATCCAAATGTCGTAAAGGCATAAAAATCACCACCCCACCGCAGCCTAGAAATAATTCGATCTCCACTCGAGGCCCCAATTTTATTGTTTACCCGTTAAATTCGGAACTATATCATAAACAACAGCACTGCAGCGATCGGTTTATTTTTAATGCAGAGAGTGGCGCTTGCACGCACCGCACGAGCTGTCGATAAGCAACTGGCAGAAAAGAAATGCGAGTGAAAAATAGCGAGTGGTCTCGACCGTCATCAATTAAATTAGTGCGATGGATGCAGCGCAATGCAATTGAAACTGTGAATCGGGCGCAGAAATGAGTCGTCGGCCGCGAATAACGAACTGCATCATTTGCCTTTGTCGAAGAAATGCCAGCGCAGTCGAATTCGATGTTCGCGCGTTATTAGCCGCTGCCGTGCGCATCCTCCACCCCCTCCGATTTCCACCCCCTGGTGTACGACGCGCGCGTCTAGTCATCACTTCGCGGTCGTAGCTGCGGCCGGGCTCCCGCGTGAATAGTGCGTCGATTTATAAATGAGCGGGCGGGAGAGGCGGCAATCCACGCTCTTTCGAAGCTGCAGCGATACAGTAGCCTGGCCTGCAAGCTCCAAGCGGTCTCGTCACCGACCGACCGTGCTTCATTTGCCAGTGCGCGCTTTCGAGAGCCTCGCCCTGCTTACATTATCGCCCGTCCGATAATTAGACACAAACTGGCTGCTGCTAATCGGATATTCAGTTTGATTGATGTTTTATGAGTCGCCGCTGGCTGCGATATTAACTCTGTACTGAACTTGAATAAAAAATATTCGTTCGCGTTAAGGGAGTTCAATATATTTCGATCTATAATGTTGAGAATTTAACGAAAATTTTTTAAGATTTAAAAAGAAACGAAAAAGCTACTGTTATTTTCTTTTTAAAGGTTACATTGCCATAAAACAGAGAAGAAAATGGTAGTGTTTCATCTTTGCTTCATGGTAAATGAAGTATCTATCAATTGAGAGTTTAACGAAAAATTACAGGATCGGAAATAAGAGTCGGATAAAGCTATAAAGTTAATAATTCATTCAGTTGTTACCATTTTTAACGACTAACACTGGACTTTAATTTATAAGAATTTAATCAATTACATTTTAAGCAATTTAGAACCTTTGATTTTCAAATTTGTATTTTTTGGATTAAGCAAAAAAAGCAGTATAATTTTAATTGAAATATACATGAATTACGTCGCATATCTGTAATATTAACTGGATGCAGTATTTCTTTGTCTTTATGTAAGCTTACTTTTAAAAAGTTTTCTTTTCAACTAATTGACCGATTAACGTGAAACTTTAACTAAGGAGCATTCAAAGTAGAAGCGCAAATAAGTTTTTAAAATTCATTATCTTGGTAACTTTTTTATGTGAGGTAATTAATAAAATCTGAGATCGTATCGTAATCCAATGCATCTTCTCCATGACTCCATGGGACTCGGCGCCCTCTTAATTTCGAGAGAAAGACGTAGCTTCAGGAAATTCGGGTAATTGCTAAATGACTGTAATCAGAGTTGAGGTAGAGTCGTTGATGGAGAGAAAAGAGGGTTTATACTGATTTTTTTTTGTTTGCACTGATTCTATATCAGCTAATCCGGAATTGTTGAAGCAATTTATTCTTTTATACAAATTCACGTGGGCTATAACAGTATAATATAAAACACTTTTTATGTACGAATTATTTTATAATTGCAGAGCTTTATTAAATATTCCATTGAAGCTGAAATACGAATGGGCTTAAACTCTTCACGGAATTAATGTAGATTCAAAGAAAGGCTTGAATGAGGACGTAGTCACATTATCTTATAGCAGCGAGAGAAAAGCTGTACTTTGTGTTTTAATCTCTCTTTAGTTCCACGAAATCATACACGTTACACCTGATTATCGTAGTATTTCATTCCAGTCAAAAAAATTTCATACAGTACTTTAAAATGTAGATCGATAAAAGTGTCCTCTTTTCCATTCATTCGCGATATTCCTCTCGCATACCCATCAAATCGTCTCTTCAATGTTGTTTTTCCTTCCAGCTAGAAAGCGAAAATTTTCCTAAAGGAAAAAGAATGCCCTTCCATACATCTGCACAATATGTCATCATCGCAGACGACTTGTCTGCTTCTCTGCTTACCTCCCTATACATCAGTAAGAAAACAGGGTTAGTCTACTCGTCTCGTACATGCGTATAACGGACGCTTATTAGGTCCCTTTCGTGTCGCCTCGCATTATCAGTCGCTGATGGACCGAAATAACCCACCGCCCTTCTTCCTTCCCCTTAAGACATCATTTCTGTCTGACGCGCAACATATTGGGCTAGAGGCTTTCTGTACGCTCGAATATGTCGTTTATCCTATTCCTTCGCTTTTTCTCTCCTTCCTCCGGGCCATCGAGCTCGTAGACGATGACGATAAGGCGACCATTTGTAGCTCCCCTTTCTCCGCCTCAATTCGCGCGATGTGTATACGTACTTCCTCGCACATACACACATGAACAACTCCCGTGCAACTTACACAAATCAGGAAAGCCCAACCCTAAAAAGTGAAATATCGCAAGGCCGAGGCGGACAGCGGAAGAAGAAAGCCGTTTCCGGGAAAAAAATATAAGCGTCTCCTTTTTTTGCCGTTTTTTGACTCTCTCTCTCGTTCTGAGTCTCATTACATCCTCCGGGCGAGTACGAAGAAATGAGAGGTGAAAAAAGAAAGGGTAGCGGAATTGTACAACTCGCGCTGAAGAGATCAACTGAGATGCACGCTCATCCGTGTGTATGTGTGCGTGTACGTATTATAACCTCTCCATTCTCTGCAGCGTTTGTTTCTCAAGAGTCTCGTCTCTCTTCCTTTGCCTTTCCATCCCCTTCCCTCCTCTCTCTCTCTCTCTCTCTCTCTCTCTCTCTCTCTCTCTTCGCGACGACGACGATCTTGATAAATAGCCGCTTACTTAGGGGGTGTATGAGTGGTAGGGGCAGGGGGTGAGCTTACAAACCCGTCGGGCGGCGACGGCAGTGGCGCACGTACTCACTTTTATCAGCGGACATTATCGGAGTCAATTATTCGAGAGCGATGACCAAGGCCTTCCGTGGCGGTGGCAGCGGTGGTTCGCCTTTTCCTGCCGATTCGCATCCGTGACTCGATTACCGCCGTAGTACTCGCTCCCCTCCCGTGTCTTCCTTAAGATTGTATAGATATATGGGTCGTCGTGGCATTTTGTCGTCCACACGGTTCAACAGTCGTATATATATATATTTATACACTCAAGCCTCGTCGAATAAGCCTCTTGTGACTTATTTAGCTTCATTTTTTATCGCTCCATTGTGCAGGGTAAAGTTTCTTTTTTTAGTTTCCACTTTTTTTTATTACTTTTGAATAAGTTCATTCCTACTTTCAGGGAAATTAAAAACAAATAAACCTGAATAGATAATCAGGACCAGATTAATTTTTAATATTGACATTAAAAGAGTTTATATTTATTTCATCCGAGGTCGGTATAAGAATTAAATTAATCTGATTATAAGTATACGTACAGCTCGTGGCTGTTTTTGATGATAAATATTAGTTACTCACGCAATAAAATAAATATAGTACACCATAATTATTACACGTTTAATAATTATTGAAATGGAGTGCTAAATTAAATAATTACATAAATTATGTCTTAATGTTCTGTATAAAGAGTTTTCTTTAAACTTGTAATAAATTTTTATCTATTTAAGTTAGTTTTATCTGAATCTTTTAATTTTAATGGGATTTAAAATTTTACACCATTTACCAAAGAACAATTTACAAAAAAAAATTAATGTTTGATTGTTTTATCAAAGTAAACAACCTAAAATTTATTTTTCTTAATAGTTCGCAAATAAGCTATGTTCATAAATAAAGACTATTAAGTTGACTTTTTTAATCTTTAATATGAGCAGTGGTTTTAAAAATTGTGCATTCATAGCGATGTTTGTATTTTGTAAATTTGTGATGATTTTCACATGATCGTTTTTAAAGTAAAATAACTTTGAACCGGTCTTTTTTATGCGTGGTATACCCTCGAGTCTGTATATTTCTTTAGCGCAACTCTTTGGATTGTGCGTTATTCGTACGGGATCTGCTTTGCATGTCAAAATAATCCGATTCATTAATATGCATCAGTGCGGGTGTTTATTCTTTGCCACGGCAGATGGAGAAAGGAATGTTTATTCCCAAAATTTCTGGAGTGCGTGTTAACTGTAGATTAATATAGATTTCAGCTTGATATTATGATATTATAAATTTTGAAATTACTGGGGGTAGTAATAATATTTAAGGATCTACTAATCCAAAAATCAAAATAAATAGATCGTTAACTTAACTTATCACTAGGAAAAATTTAGATTAAAAGAATTAAAATTTCAAATTTAGAAAATTTTAGACGACTGTTTTAAGGGTACAAAGAAACTTATAAAAGTATTAATAAAATTATGATTGTTTTAAAATTACATATTGTTATTGAACTTATATTATTTAAATTTATTAAGTTTATATGCTCGGCTTAACTTTACCTTCAATCTCGACAATTAGTAAATACGAAAGCCATTTTATCGAAAAAACATTTTGTAATGAAAAAAAAAAGAGCGAACATAAAAATAATGTTTGCGTTGCATACCTATAAAACATTAATGCGCGTATTCGAAGTTGTTTTATGGTTTGGCTATAAAAATAATCCACAGTGCATTATTTTGAAATAAATAACTGAAAAAGCTGTGAACAAATTTGAATAAATTATACTTTGCTAAAGCATAAATGTGTCAATCGTTCACCCATAAATTCTTGTTTTAAATCTTATTTTTTATAAATA
Source organism: Sycophila texana (assembly GCA_035582955.1). Taxonomy (NCBI): domain Eukaryota; kingdom Metazoa; phylum Arthropoda; class Insecta; order Hymenoptera; family Eurytomidae; genus Sycophila; species Sycophila texana. The sequence continues at coordinate 1,134,496 of JAWWEN010000048.1, forward strand.
CCGATTTTCAGATGCAAAAAAATTTGCAACTGAAATACTTTATTTACTCTTTGCTTCTATTTAAAAAAAAAAATTTTCCCTGCCCACACGCGTCTTTGCGCATTATGCCACAAAGAGTGGGGTGAGCTCGTTTAACGCGAAGGATCGCGACCGGGAAATAGAGATGGAAAATGTTTTATATGCGGCGTTTTCCAGTTCGTTACGTATTCAAATTAACGGAATACGCAATGAGAAAATATTGCCTGTGCAAATGTCAGAGGAAAATTTAGCTTATATCCCTGGCATCTTTCGCTCTGTATGACCAGATCGCGTAACGAGATCCAGCGCGTAATGCCGAGAGAAAAAGCAGTAGCAACGCTGAATACCTTGATCCTAAAGTCTTTTACAGGAAAATCTTTATCCAACGAAAACGAAACTACCAAGTCTATCATGCGTTACTCTGCGGAATTCTCGGAGTGAGCGCAATTACTGTTAGAACTATAATGAAGGTCAAGATTGAAATATAGTAATTGCCAAATAGCCTTCGTATATTTGTAGGCTAGAATATGTAAAAATAATGAATATTAACTTAAGTGTGAAAAAAAAAACGTGAAAACGACCTGCAAGTTTTGACTTTCAAAGCATACGCATAATATGTAAAGTAGAAAATTGCAATGTAAAGAAAATTGCATTTGCAGTTTAGAAACTAGGATACCTACTTATATTATAAATTCCAATAAAACTAGATTACACATGTGCCCTTCATGTACTTATAGCCTTTGGCAAACAAATGCAAACAGTTAATAATTATGACCACGTTACCGCCCACCGAATTCGACATTTCCAGATTTTCGATACCCACTCCAATTCAATCAATTGGAATAAATTTTAATACCAGGCACATAATCAAATGAATAAGTATATAATTACAAAAAATAATAGTGAACAAATTTTTACGATGAATTTTTAAACGAGATACGATAATATCTCCTTAATGTTCTGATAATTAACGAGAGATTTAAAGGATTTGAAGGAGACTATTTGAATAGGATTTTCTATATCCATTGAAAAGGCAAAGACACGGTAGAATTGACGAGCACTTCATGTCGAAAAAGTTCATTCCAGAATCTGTAACTGATCGAATCGCCCTTCGTTTAATTATTCCTCGCTACGTTTCGATGTCCGGAGAAAAGGAATTCCTGTGATAAGAGAAAAAAATCAGCACGCACCATTACACACTGCTCGCCTTTTCCCCCGATCGTTGGGAGGCAATGATCAACGACCTCTCGGATGACAATAGAGTTAAATGGAATCGTAACACGCGAATTGACCGTGTCGTTTGCGAGATGACACGATGAATGAGTTTGTCGAACTTGCATTTTAAAAAATTTCCTTGGCAAAGTTCGCGTTGAATGAACGTATTTAATATCGGATTCATTGGAGATATTCTTGTGTCGCAAGAACTAGTCTTAGCTTTGCAAAGTAAAAACACTTTAATTTAAAGCAAAATAGTAAGCCTGACTCTATATTTCTAGCGACTTAAGTATTTAAGTAGGTTTTATTGATCGCAGAAATTTTTAAAGTAATTGGCGAATAAATTTGTATTTCTTGATCTTTAAATTATTCTATCCACTAAGAAATCCTGATTCTATGACCTCCTAAGAGATAATACCTTAATTATCATTATTGATTGATTTTGTAAACGTAATATTTACTTTAAGTCCATGACTGCTTAAGCAAAGAGGGTCGTTAAGCAAAGATGTAGATAAAACTGTAAAAGCACAGGAGGATTAGGGAGAGTGAATAAAGACGTTGTCTTCCTCTAATTCTCAAGAAAAATGCTGCTTACCAAACAGCTGCACCTACTTCTAGTACTTATTAAAATGTGATATCTTTTTTTTTTACAAATTATGCTGTTAGATTTGTCAGATAAATAAATTAAAAAAGTGACGCAAACAAAAAGCGAATAAATGAAAATGCTCAGGAAAGGGAAAAAAGTATGTGGTTAAACTAATTATTAATGAAGCGTGATTAAGTGTACCGTTCACAGAGAAAACTTTTATACTTCCACGCGCGCATTTCTTTTTTTTTTTCTCTTTTTCTCTGCGTCCCTCTCCCACTCACTTTTCTCCCTCTTTCTCGCCCTTTCTCGTACACTTTTATTTCTCTCGACTATCCATAGACGACCTTATGGGAGAAATCGATATCGTAATGAAGCGTACTTCAGGAACTGCTTATAAATTCAGGCATGATTTGACGCGAACTCGCCGCTTTGACATGATTTGCTTATTTCAGTTTTCTTCTGGGAAAAAAGTCTATGCCGTCTTATGTTGAATTGAAGCACGATAATAATTTTTTATTGATATTTTGCTTTTAATTGCTCATAATTATTAAGTTTCCTTTATATAAATTGAGCGTTCGAGATTTCGATCATTTGTTTGAAAATCTCTAAGGCGTAGTGCGCTGAATTATCTAGTTTTCTTTAAATTGATTTAAAAAGCTTCGCAGTTTGCATTGTTGATGCATATTTTAATTAGAAGGTAGTGATTTTTACATCATGTTATGTTGTGCACAATAATTTAATCGTGACCTCAGGATAACTAATTTAATTATTAATTTTGTTTTTGCTAAACTGGAGATAGAGCAACTTATATAACTTGCAAGTGAGTAGAAGTTTTTCTGGAATGGTAATTACAGTGAAACAGTTTTCTGACAATTTGTTAATTAGTTGTAATTGACTTTATATCAGAAAAACTGAATAAAGTGAACTTTGCATAAAAAGCGAGCTCTGTCCCATGCTTATATTTTACATAGCTTGCCCTGACCAGAACTTGAATTCTCGGAAAAGTACATTCGTCATTTTTAAAAACGCATACGCTGCTGGTTGTTGAACCATTTTTGAACATACCCCCCCGAGCGACCATTTCAATGCACGTTCCTGGCACTTTCTGGATGTAAAATGAAAAGTCTCTTTTTCCTACCTGCTAGCGACGTTCTCGTGAAACATTCCCTCGTAGATCCACGATCTCGTAGCAATTTCCATCCCTGGGCGTAGAAAGGACGTCAACGCGTCGCAGACCATCTCACAAATGCACTTATCGCCCTTATCTGTATTCTCGCGTAACGAGTTCACGAATCACGAACCTGCGTTACCGCACTTCCACTCAACGTACATTCTTGCAGTAGCTTCACTGCGTTCACGAGGATTCGGCCACATGTGGCTCGAGGTTAAGCATCGACCTCAACACTAATCGCTTGCTGTCTTCTCCACACTGTCAAAACAAAACTCGAAAACGAAAAAAAATCAGAATGTATGGTCACACAAAACAGTAAGAGCTCACAGTGGTGCACGTTGCCGTGCTACGCGCTCATGGTATCAGTGCACCGTTTGCAAACGAACCATGATCATGTGTATCACAAACACTGGCAATAACAACAAACAACACAATCAATCGATGATCGCTTCAGCCGTAGAGATTCACTGGTTGCGAGATTACTGGTGCGATAATAGGGATGATAAGCTCGTCTGGCTGATTCGCCTCGTGGATTGAAGACTCTAGCGTGACGCAGCGGTGTGAGATAACGACGCACTGCGGGTCAAGCGTTGCGATGGGGTGGCATCTACAGGTGCCGCAGGATTTGATTGTTATTGCTTCTATTATTACTGCAGAGTAGCAATCGAAACTTTGAAAGACACCAGAAATCCGAATCGATGCAGTCAGTGAAATTGAGCTACCACAGCACTACCGTTGCAGAAGCTCCTTGGGAAGAATCACTGGCAGCTGGGAGCAGCCTTTTATCTGGTGCTGCTAGAACCAGGGCAACATTTGCCGCTGACGAAGCTCCGCAGTAGTCGTTCCTGAACGCAAGAGAGACGCCCGAAAACTGCCGCCTCGAGGGATGTCGCATGTCACACTGTTCAGTAGAACGAGTCAACGTCGGTCAGACCGGTGCACGTACTCGGTACACCTCAATTCCCGAAAAATTCACTCGTGTCTTTGTCCCTCTTCCTCACTTTCCCGGCGGCGGCCGACTGCGATCTCCGGGCATCAGGTCAGCATCCATGATAACGCTGATGGAACCGAGAGTGCGGGCGCGTTCCTTCGCACGGCAGGAAGCCACGAGCGGAGCTCGGATTGCACTCGCGAGCACGCAGAATCACTGGCAGCAGGTCAGCTCGGCCGTGCGCTCACTCTGCGCCAGAGGAGCATTGACACTAAACGCGCGCGCGCGCGCTCGACGCAAGAGGAACGGTCTTAACGGGAGCGCTGCTCTTTCTGAACTACCGACGCTGCTCAGTCATTCTCCCCCCGAGATTCCCCCACCACGGGCGATCCTGCGACCGTAGCCGCCGCGGCCGCCGTCGACGCCGCCGCCGCCGCTGGCTGCGTCTCCCCACCACGGCGCAGCACACCACGCGTCCCGACCCCCCACCAGCGCCAGGTACCACGCGCGCCTTCCACTGGTGGGGGAGACGTGTCGCGTGGCGCTGTGCCCCCCGGGGTGGGGGGTCAGCGCGATCGCTGCGTCTGTGTAAAGCGCTACCACTACTACTGCGGGAGCTGGCCGCAGGCTGCGCAGGCGCAGTACATCTTTCCTGGAATCGCGCCGGGCTTTCGAAGAGAGATAGCAGCGGGGCACCGCGAATCTCTCGCTGCGCGAGACAGAGAGGGTGCGAGGCGAAAAGTACGGGCTTCCGAAGGCCGCCGCGGGAGAGCGAGGCAAGCGACCGATGCCTCTCTTTACCTTACAGCTCTCTTTCCGCTCCGCACTCGCTCCTCTTTCTGACTGGCGCTATGCGCGTGTGTGCGCGGTACGTACGTGTACGTACGTTCGAGGAAGCTCTTGCGTACGTATATACCTGCGGCGCGAATCCGGACTAATGTCGTGGATTCGAGAACCCCTCTGACTCTACGTACGTTCGTACGCGCGCGTCCGAGCCATTGGCGCAGCCATAGGGACGCTGCAGCTCGCGCTTACTCTCTCGCTCGCACGCGTCCATCTAATCTAATGGTTCAGCTTAACTTTTACGAGGTAGAGCGCAAGAGCGAACTCAGCCTCTCTCTCTCTCGCGTTCTCGTCCGAATGCGGGAAAATGGAATAGAGAGACGGAGGCAGGTGTAGCAGGAGAAAGAGCGGCTCGCTGAAGAGAGTGAGGGACAGGAGAGAAGGGGTTGCGCTGGCTGTCTGCGTGCGTCCGTGGGACGGTATGCCAACGTGTTTCAAAGTTTCGATGCGTCGCCAGCGGACGAAAGGAAATAAGCTTGCGGGGTTAGAGACTGTACATATACGTGGCAAACTAAGCGGCTTCGCTTTATTGTCCATTGAAATTGAAATAGCCTTAGCGTATTTTCTAGTTTTCTTGATAACGTCTACATTTTTTATCAGCCGGCTACTGCGGCTCTTCTGTATATATGAGAAACTCTTGTAGAAGGAAATATTTAAGCTACCTGAAATATTCGTGAGAATTATTATTTTAAATAGTCTTTTAAATGAAATGGTAAAAGGTGGAGCACACCCGACTATCTTGCTAATTCTTAAGTATAATTTAATTCTAAGTAATTCCTTATTGGATTATTTTTCACACAAAAAGTGTATGCATTTAATATATATTCAAAAATATAAAAAAAAAAATATGTTTATGAAACTGTCAACTCTCTTTACTTGCATTTTATATTATTTACTATAACAATCCATGCGCTTCGGGCAGTTTAATTTTTGAGGTTGGATATTCAATTACGACATTTAATAATTATTCATATATAAGAAAATTTAAAAAGATAAAATAATTATTAAGTTTAAACTTAATGATTATTTGATCAATCTATTAAACTGAATTTTGACGCCATTTAATCAGAAATTTATCCTTCAACCAATCAAATTTTAAAATGGTTTATATAAACCTGCCATCATTTTTTTAAAGAGAGAATATTTGTAATAAACGAAACTAGATACTAGAACAAAGTGACTATTTTTCTCGTGAGTATGAGAGATGCTTATAAGTGTGCAAGTTTCCGACTCTCTGGTGGAGTTAAAGACAAATTTGAATGCGTTGGCAAACTGCCAGGCCAAGATGAACGCACATTTAGGTCTACATCTTTCCCTCTCTCTCCCTCCCTTGCTCAGCTTTCTGCTACTCTGCTACGTGAACGTAAATTGAATTGAGTATCGGTCTAGAAATAAATTTGAGAGATGTTTATTGGGTCATGCATGACATTCTCATGTCCTTTTTTTAAGACTCCCTATTTACTTACGTAGTTATACTGATATTAAAAATTTTTTTGTAAAAATTAATAGACATCTACCTGTATATTTTATTTTAATACACGCTCGTGCAAATCTTATTTTTGATAAAGAATTCTTCTTTATTTCTCTTGTTTAGGTACTCTCCTAATTGATTTAGTTAATGCATTTAAAGTTACATGTAACTTCGCGTACTACCATTAAAAACTCTATAGGAAACAAGTCATTACACATAGATAATTGAACAGGAATTTTTTGTTGTTTCCAGTTCGTATACACAGATGAGTTTGCTGTTTGCTTTTTACTTCTTATGGTCGCAAGATAAAAACCGATACTACATATTCTACAATAACGAACTTTGTTTTATAAACACTGGTGTACCAACAAGAGTACTTTAAATTCAAAGTACATCTAACATCGATTAAAATGATGATAACATATTAAATTCTAGTTAAAAGCGTGATAATTTGTCTACATACCTCTTACTCTCTTTCACGGACTTTATTTAATCTTCTAACCTTCCTCATCATGTTGTCTTAACTCTCTCGTCTCCACTTTTAGCTCCTTGTCCACTAGGGGCACAGAAGATTTCAAAACGATACAGGTGAATTAAAAAAAAGACCAAGAAGAAAAGTAAGAAGAAGTCCAGTGAGACAGTTAGGGCAGACTCTGTGCTCACATTTGTACACTCTTTAAGTGTGAAAAGACACCATTTAAAAGTCCTGACGAAAGTAAAGAGCGTAAGACGGTGCGCTACAGAAGCAGAGAGAACGAGAGAGAATACGAGAGAGAGAGTGAGAGATCGATGTTCCGAAGTGGAGTATTCCCTTAGGCAGCAGCGAGCTACTTTACACTTTTTCCTTTGATCCGCGCACCTCTCTGCTTCCACCCACGACTTTTTACTTTTTTTTCTCTTCCTCTTCCGGTGTGACTTTTCCTCGAGCTTTTCGGCATGCGGACGTAAAGTAGTGAAGAAGCGACACGGATCTAATGAAAACTTAAGGCAATAACTCTTGCCTTCATCCCCTCGCTCCGGCCGTCGTCATTTTTCCGACTGTACCTCTCGCACTCGCCGGATTCCATTCACGAGGCTTTTCTTCGGGCTTTCTTCGCGTGAGCGGGGGCCCAAAGTGAGCGCGAATGCACGACCTTGACAGGAGCAAGAAAAGGCCGTTTCCCCCTGCATTCTCCTCCCAAAGCGGTTTGGATTACGCCAGCCGCAGAAGCGGATTGCTCTTATGTGCGACGAGCTGCCGGGTGACCTCTCCATCTGCGCGAACCTCTGGCTTTTCGTTTGCCGACTCTGGACGCCCCCTACTTCACTCCCCCTCGCAGAAATAGAATCATGGTATTGATACAGCAGGCGAAAGATAGCCAACTCGACGAAAAGTCCGAGTGAAGCGGAGGAATTCCGCCTAGTGGTAAACATGGCAAATGTACTGCTCGAGCGACTTTATCAGCAACTTTATCCGCGACTACATTGTCCTCTCTCGCATTATTTATTATTGAATTAGCAGTTAACATTTATGCACGGGAGGACCGTAAGCGTAAATTCGTGGGAGAGGCAAGTCAGCAGAGGTAGCGGCATAATAAAAATCAATGACAAAATCTGATATCGGAGTCTGTAATACGATTTCTCTTGTCACCGTCTTAAAAGCGAAAAAGCAAGCCATTAGCCACCCTCGCCATCCCCGTAGCCGGAGGGTATCGAAAAACTCCTGGGATAATAATACCAGTCGGGGAAACGCCTCCTGTCTTCGGGGTTTTAATTCCTCGTCGCCGGCGTGGTGTCGATACCGAGTCTATTTGACTTCCGTCTCCTTCACTGACGTCCCTCCGAAGGAGTTATCTTCACTTACCTTCCCCCCACGGAGGGATTAACGCTCGTCGAATCAACATTTTTCTCGCGTGAATCGTCGCCCCTCCAGCTCGTTAACCACCGCCCCCTCTCGTCAAGAGTCGGACCCCCCCCCTCCTCCATTCGGCGTGAAGTCTAAACGAGGGTCGAGGTGACGAGGCGGCCGCGGTTTTTTTTTTTTTTTTTTTTTAATTAGCAATTAAGGGACAGCCCGAAGCAGGGGTGACTCGAGTTTGGGGTAAGCCCTTTTATTATCCGCGATGTAGCGGCTTCGTCGCACAATTTGAATCTCAATTAGGATTTTCCGGTTATAAATAGTGGCTTATTGATTACCACGATGATATCGATTTAAGTGGATTATGTGTGGGGTCTTTTAAGGGGTTCGTGTCACGAGAACCGCTGATTTTGCTTCGAAGTAAGGGGGTGGCGTTATGGCAGCTGAGTTAAACGGAGCAAAATGATTCATAATTCTTCCAAAGGCCTGTTGTGTGGTTTCGTGCTGTTTCATCGCCGCGGACCTCGCCGCGCATTTATATACCTTTAATTTTTCACTCGATTGCCGCGTAACTCTGTCGAAAATTTTAAATCGCTGCTCGGTCCTCATGCAAATGAATTGCCTCGTTAGCGATAGGCTAAAGCTTATTTTTAAACGTTCGTTTAACGGCTTATATCCTTTAAATGGATAATGAAATAACATTCTCTCTACTTCTTGTGCTTTTTTTTTCTCTCCTTCTCTCTCGGTGGTTCCATGTTCTTTATCTATAAGTGAAATACTCGGAGGGATTGGTTTGCCCGGTTTATCGCGAGGCTTTCGTGTAAGGAATTTTTGAATTTGATTATACACCAATGTTGACCTTAAGTTTACGGAGGTAAAGAAAAGTGCCGAGTGCGATAATGGCGATAAGAATCGTGCATGTTACTCGGATGTTTGGAGAAATTATATTTAAAAATTCGTAAATCGTGCTTTTTATCGGTGGCCGACAATGCGTTATAAGATTAGCTTCATTATTATTTTTATAAATTCACTTAGAGCCCCGCTGATTTATACAGGCCTTTTATCCAGTATTTAATTTCATGCGTTCACTTTGCATATCGCACTTTATTAATAAGTCAATTAGCCGTTCAATGCTTTCTCTAGGCTTTAGGATCGATTAAAAAATGATTTCAATTGAAACAGCATTTTACGTGTGATCCGTCTACCCAGAATAAGAATCAAAAGCTCGTGAGAGGAGTACATTGGACTTGAGGAGAGTGCAAAAAAGTAGAGGAAATAATATTATGAGAGCAACTGAAAGTATATGCAGGGAGTAATGCTTAAGCTCTTAAAGCTCGGATTCACACGTGAAATTGCTCAGGTCACGTTGTATTTATCTAATTTATCTAATCTAATTTCACGCTAATAGTTGCGCCCCTAAATACGCCGGCGATTTCTGGCTGCGACTCGCAGGCACGTCGACGCTGAGAGACTATCCCACTCTCGATGGGTATTCCTTAACGCGCGTGTTTGTTTCCCTTCTCTGTCCTCGGCTCTCGCTCCCTCTCATCCTCCCCCACCCTCGGGCGCGAACCAAATTTATGCTCCGGGACATTCCTGCTAAATCCGGCGCCGCATTGTTCCGTTCTCTCTGTCTTCTAGCATCCGCTGCTGCTCGCCCGACCGTTTTATTCCGTTCTATTATTCTTCGGTTCTTAATTAATGAATTAGATGGTCTTTTTGGACGTGTTTCTTGAGTTTACTTGGATTTTACCTTGGAGATTTCATAAAGCATTCATCCGGTAATTATAAGCGGCGCTAATGCGCAATTCAACGGCTGATTAATTTAATGGAAAATATTAAAGTGTACGCTTATAAAATATTTTCAATTTTAAATGCAAGTTTCTTGATTGTCATTGTGAATGCATGCAAACTTATGTATAATTTTTGTATAAACAATCCTGGTACTTTACTTTAAGTACCGGCGCAAGAATTATGTTGTCTATTAAAGAAAGATTTTAACTAGAGATAATGATTTTACAACTCCGTCTGTACTTTTTACAAAATTAATATTCTAACCTCTTTTATTTATTATAGCCACGCAAATGTGCATTATATTGTATGTGTATAAAAGGTTTTTCTCGGCCAGTTAAACCAGTATAACAAGTTTTGAAGCAGCCGCAGCGAAATATTTTGTAAAATTTTCAATGAGTAGCCTGCGCAAAGGAATTTAAATAATCTTGCTCTTAAATTTTTCAAGGCATTTTTCACTCAATTTTGTATAAACTAGAAGAAGTTGTAAAATCCGTATCACAGAGGTAAAGTCTTCCTTTATATTACTTAAATTCTTAACGTATAAGGAAACACCAATTAATAGTATCATACACGGAGAAACATGGGTTGTAATGATTACTAAACTGTTTGGGTGAATTGGGAACGATAAAACCACTTTTTACTAATTAACTGAGAAGTTAGGACATATTACTATTATAAGTTTTTATAACACTCTAACCTCGAAATGACTTATAGTACTGATTACCTAAAGGTTTAGTAATAAGTCCTAACTTTTCAGATAGTAAGAAGTGGTTTTATCGTTCCCAATTTACCCAAACAGTTTAGTAATCATCACTACCCATGTTTCTCCGTGTATAATATAAAACATACATTTTTAAATCATTTACTAAGATTTTTTCGATAGAATAAGTGACTGTTCGAGTAGAATGTCACTTACCTTTTAGACATTCCCACAATCTACAAATAAAGATTTCCAATCAAACAACATTGAATCACAGACTTCTCACCTTTCCCTCATTAAAAAAATGAACGAACTCAATGTTATCCCAACATTTTCACTCCCCGGCAGCCTGAAAAAACTTATTATTTCAGCAGGCGCAATTGTATCCTGAAAATCGGTATATTTCAGTCATCTCCGCGTCCACACTTAGCGGGTACCATTCTTATTTTCTTCTCGCCGGAGCTTTTAAAATCTCAGACTTTTGATATCGCTCTTCACTCCCAGCCGGTTCCCCGGTCGATTAACGCGCTCGAGACTGTCTGCGACACGTCGTATCCCTTTCGCGTGGGAGTCAGCGCAATGAGTCGCGCAGCATCCTTTTTTCCCTGGCGAGCCACCCCAGCACTTCCGGCGACGGTTCTCTCCCCTTTCCTTAAAATTCTCCCCCCACCGAGGCGTAGGACGAGATTTAGAGGGCTGAAGGGTTTTAGCGTCGGGCGGAAGAGGGAGAGGGTTATTCTAGCAGTCGACGAGGCCTTAAGATTACACTCGTTGTTCCGCGTGCGTAACGCGCGCCCGGGGAAGGGATCGTCGAGCGAGGGGTTCGTTGAACCTATTCTTTCGCATGGAGCGTGCCACCGTAAATACATCCTCGGCGAGATGATGGAGCGAACGCGCGACTAGCTGCACCGCTCTTCCTTGCCTTGCGACGTGGCCTCTCTATCCCTTTCTCTCCCGCTCTGTAGCTCCATGTGGCTCTGTCTCTCTCTCTCTCTCTCTCTCTCTCTCTCTCTCTCTCTCTCTCTCTCTTTCTCTCGGCGCGCGAGTCTTGGCGTATAGAGAAGCAAAAGGGACGTCGGGATAAAGAGACTGAATGAGGCGGCGACGGTCAGTGTGTAAGAGAAAATTATCCCATTGAGGGAGGTAATAGAACGAGGAGTTAGTTGCTTTTTGTTGCTTGGCCGGATAATTATTTTACTTCCCACTCGATTCATTCGCAGAAGTCCCTTAAATGTATTGAACGGGTCTGGTGGCCTCGACGTATACGAATAAATCGTAACGATCTGGAGCGATCAAACGCTTCATTGTGGGATTGGGAATCGAGAGATTTCAGCAATTATTGATCTTTAAATTGTGTCTAATTTAAAGCTTCCAAGGATCGAGGTGATCATTTTTAACTACATTCCGAGATATATTATTATGCAAAAATAAATACTTAAAAATTTATAAATTTATTATGTGCACATTGAATTACTATAAATAGTATAGGTATAAATTTGCATAAAAGTTAAAACAATTAAAACATTGTTCTGTAGCTTTTATAACAAAAAGCATTTAAAATAATCTTTTGAAGTTTGAAATGCTTAAAATATAGCAAAGTGAAGAAAGAAGTGATTTATCAAGCTGCTCAAATATTTTATAAATATTCGCTAAAAATATGTTTTTTAGTAAACTGTTAAAATTAGAAAAATTTGACATTCAAATGTGCATTTTTCCTCTTGCAAAAAATAATCTCAATAATCCAGACGAACTCTGGAATTGTAAATATTTAAAGAATTCAATAACTGAGTTACTTGCAATTTTCGTTGTGTTCGTTATAGTTTTTTCCTTAAAAACTATTGAAGAATTTTATTTATTCATCCGTTAAAAGTTGATAAATGAAAAGTTGATAACATTTTCCACAATCCGAAAAAAATATGACAATTCAAACAGAAAAGGGTGGGCAATCGAAGAGAACAATACCTATCGGTGTCGATCGGGGAGAAGACAGCGTCAGTTTTGTCAGGCTAAAATGCACGGGCTTTAATGATTATAATTGAATTTCAGGAAACGTCGTCGAAGAGCAAGAAGCGGCGAGAGAAAAAAAAGGGTGGGGGGAGGAAAACGCCGCCACGGGCGACAAAAGGAAGCGAACGTTTTGGGGGAGAAGTTTCGCTTTTCTTCGGTATCACGTCTAGGAAATTAGATTACCGGCAATAAATTAATGCTAAATTTCTTAGCGACTTACTCGATTTCAGCCTCGCCGGCGCGCCTGTCCTCCCCGCTTCTTCCTTCCCTTCACCATCCTCCCTCGCAGTGGGGCGACATTCGTTTTCCTTGTCTGCCGCTCCGGAGATTCGAAGCGGGCGAAAAAGCGCAAGCGTGAACTTTACTTTACTAGCGGAGTCGATGAATAACGACAAAAAAATTAGCTTAAATATTCATTGGGCGCATTTCGTTCTCTTTCTCCCTTTAACTCCCTTTTATTCTCTCCTTCTTCGCTTTCACTGCCATTTAACACGTCGCCCGAGCAAACGAAGTTTTTACTATAAAGCCAATTTGCACTATTCAAGAAACTTTAAGAAATTTCGAGCTGGTTATCTAAAGATTTATGGATATTTATTTAGGCACCCTTTTACGAACCTTGCAAAAAAAAACCTCTTTACACTAATAAATGATGTAAAAGGAGAACCCCTTTACAGTGTTAAAATATTTCATTACACAGTGCATTATCAATTTTCAATTTCTGTAACACTGCAAATGGAACATTTTCGACCCATTAGGAAATTAATAAATATTTCATTTTATCGCAGCACCGATAGCGATTATTAGTATATTAAAACATATGAAATGCAGCAGTGGCGAAAGCCGAGGAGGATAAAGAGGAAAAATAACGCGTCAAGCTCCGAGAATAAAAATAAGGAATAGGGCGAAATATAGGATGCGGCCCGCTCGTCTTATCTTAGAGTTCTGCGACATTTTTGGCTCGTACTTTCGAAGGCTTCGGTAAGAATCAGAAAAGAAAAAAGAGCGCAAAGTTTTCGCGTAACTACACGAGTACTTTACAGTTTTCTGCTATAAAGCAAGCCCAGACACCCCGTCTTGCATTTGTATTTATATATATATACCTCCACGTGCTCGCCGGAGAATTGCGTTCCGCGTATGCACGTTCCTCGCCTCTACTCTTCTATTTTCTTTGTTCAAATGTTATTCTTATTATGTGCCTCGTTTTCTATTTTACGCGCGTGCAGAGTAAAAATCGATCTGGCCAATGGACTCGACAGAAAACTTATTTTGTGGATAAAATTATGGACTGGCGGGGCATAATTGGATATCGAGTGAAATCGGAAACTTGGAAAAGTGATGCTGATTGGTTACAGAAAAAAAAAAAACGAAAATCGCACAAAAGAGAATCAATTGAGAAGGGAAATTAAATCATTTTCTTTTGTAATTGAATGTTTAAATTTTTTGTAATACTTAATAAAGAGAAATTAGCTTTTGTACTCAAAATTATATTTATTTTATAAATCAAAATTTGAAAAGATAAATCATTATCTGAGCGTAGGCCTGTTATAAGAATAAAATAGTAACTATAATATGCAAATAATTTGATGTGTGCGTAATTTTTGTATTCAAAAAATAAAACAGAAAAATATTATTTTAAGTTAATTTTTTCTGCTCCATCAATTATTTTTAAGTGTTCTATTTTGACTGGTCTCATTATGGCCCGCTTTCCACTACTTAATTGCCGATTATAGCTATCTTTTATTCTGTACTTACTGGATCCTCTTTCTCGGGATATAAAAGTGAAACAAAGCTCCTGGCCGCTTTGTAGGTACTTAGAAGCACTTAAAATATCCTTTCAAGAATGGCTAAGACCCTGCGTTTAATACTTGAAATCATTAAAAAAAAAATCTACTTCCTTTTTGAAGTATAGCAATATTATAATCAAATTAATAATAATTCATTGCATCATTGGAAAAGGTTGAAAAGTTAATTGGCGCCTAGGCTGTATTAAATGCAGATATTAAATCCATAATATTGAGTACAAGAGTTACAGAAATAATAAGGCACCTGTGAATATTCACTTCTTTGTGCATAACTGATGAACTGCCAATGAATCAAACAGGGAACATTAATGTAGAATTATTTGGATTTTCTGATGTATTGATACACATTTAACCCTAATATGAGTAATTGAACCTGTAACAATAATATTTACAAATTCACGGTTAATTAATTGCAAACTTCGACCATATTAATAAATACGAAAACGTACATGAATAACTAATTAATTATTTGACCGTCTAAATACACGGAGATATGAAAAAGATATTATATATGAACTCATTATTGTTTTGAATTTATTATCGCCGGCCTTATTACTAAACATTTTGTCATTTCTAATTTATCCTAATGTCAGATGTACTTACTAGTATTCTCTCTTTAAAAAGAACCATCGCCGATTGTGGGTGAATGAAATAATTCGTACTCCAAAGCACATCGACAAAAATACCGCAAAGACGGTTACTATCGCGGGTTCATCCTGATACGAAATGCAAAAAATGCGGCAAGCGAAGTTTGAAATTTGGAAAGGGAACGAAGGGAATCCTCAATGAAAAAAAAGAACAGTCACTTTAAAATTCGATCCACATCGAAATTCGTGTTCATCCAGTTGCAAACACGTTGCGAACTGTATTGCAAACCCACAGCTTGCATACTGATTGTCTGTGACTTTGATGTACAAAAAACAAGCGGCATTGGAGCCTGCAAAAAACATTGCATACAGGTTTCGTATTCTGCAATTGAGGATCGTTGAAAAAAATTCTGAACCTTAAATAAAAAAAAAAAAAAATAAAGAATGAAAAAAAGAGATAGATGCATGCATATATACACATAGATTTATCGGTAGATAAATAGATAATAGATAAATGGATAGATGGAGAGAGATAAATATGTAGATGGATAGAGTGATGGTTTTTTATTCGTCTTCATGGGAAATTTATAAAAATATACCTCATATAAAATACATGGTAATTAGTAAAGATAAAACATTATTAATTGATAGAAAAAAATGTATGCATAAATAGACTGTAATAAAACTAGTCTATAAATGTCGCAGAGATCGTCTGGATTATTCACAATATCTTGTAATTAGTCTAAGAGCAAACGTCTGACGACTAATCAAATAAAACATTTATCAAATATTTGTACATTTAGGAATTTAATCATATGATGTGGTTGTCCTATTTTCCAGAAAGAAATATAGATAATAGTCTTTTTTTGTCTCAGTGGCAAAATTACAGACAAAAAAAATGTAAATTTAAAGTGGAATGTACATATAGAAAAGGGTAAATCTTTTATACAATATATATATATATATATGCATATTAAAAAAATGAAATTAGTCGAAACCCATGCCACTGACAAAAATCCGTTCAATTTTAAACGTTTTAATAATGTTTAATATAATGAAACGAATACAAAAGGAATATTATGTTTGTGTTTTTCAGATAATGGTCGCAAACTGAACGTAATTTTTGCGTATTAATTATTTTTCTGAATAAAGATAGGAGATCGTAAAGAAAAGTGTAAAATAAACAAATTTTTTATTTAATCTTTTATCAAAAGGCGCAAAACACAACTTTTTAAACCGTGCATGAATTTACCAGTGAAGATTTTTTTCTAATGCATAAATAAAAGAGAAAGAGAGAAAGAGAAAAGTGAAAGCGAAAGTAGCGATTACTATTAGAAATTTTTAGTCGACAAAGATGTCGCGACAAAACGGAAAAAATCTCGGTCACAGAAGCACGCGCGCATCCTCAAACAGTGCCAGGCATACAGAGAGTGCACATAGAGCTCAGACGAAGAGAGACAACGCGACAGCCGTCGGGGAGATAGACGTAGAAACTATCGAGCTTGTCGAATCTCCAGGCTGACAATTCGCGTTTGTCATGGGTCCCCCAAGAGTTGACCTCTGATACGTAAAAGCTGGGGCATGACGTGCTGGATACGTCGCTCGATCGAAACAACACCAAAACCGCAGATGTGTGTATCGGAGCGCCCGGTGGGTGGATAACTCAATGGGTTATTTGAGTAGGAACACGAGCGATGGGGATACGCGCAGCTCCAGCTGTCGATCTATCGCGTATCACTTGCCAGGAGAAATCAGGCGGCAGTCACTGCGGTGCCCGACTTTATATCTCTCTTTTCTACTCCGACTGTCACTATCGCTTTCGAAGTCTTTTATGCACTTCCTCGCACGGGCGCTCCAGTCGCATCTTTGCCAATCTAAATTTCGCTTTTTGGGTTTCAATATTTTCACATGTCCGGCAAAAAAAAAGAAGAAAGAATAATATGCAAGCGCTATTTGGCGTCGCCTTTTTCGGCGTATAGGATTCGAAAGCTATCGAAAGCTTTGCATTTTTCAAAACTGCAGATATATTTATTTCATGTGATTGATATGTCGCTTTTTAGTCGAATAGTCGGATAGTCGGATGTTATTTGGAGACGCACCAGCGGGCCCGTGCTCGGGGACGTGCTAGCTCGCGCGTAGGTC
>JAWWEN010000048.1:1151702-1167025 GCA_035582955.1 Sycophila texana
AATTTAAAATAAAATTTTTACAGTTCATAAATAAGAAATTGTCTTTTAGTGAAATAAACTCAGGCTGGCCCCCTTAATACAACTTTTTAAATTTGTATTTTTCATTTTATATAATTTTTCCTCATATTTCTCTTTATAATTTTACATAAAAATCAAGGCTTTGTTCGATTAAATATTGAATGAATAAGCAAGATTTACATAGACGACTGCATCGTTTTATAAGCGCAATGAATTTTCGGCTCCTTAATCACAAGAGCTTCGAGGTATTCGCCGTGGCCTGAAATCTTTCTCGATCGCACACGAGATACAATGGACTTCCGCCACAGTTACCAGGATGCCTCTCGGATGAAAAGCAGTACGCTAAGCTCTGGGGCAGCGTAAATTACGGCGTTACGCAGGGAAAAGAAAGAGACGCGGGGAAAAGGCGCCCGTACAATGAGATGATCAGCGCGCTGTATTTCTCCTCGTTGTTCGCGAAACCGCTGATCTTATCGGAGCGAGTTCGGTTGAATTAAAACTTCGCTCTCGTCCCTTATCGGGTTCAAGCGATTACGATGCGCGAGCAGCGTGTATGCCCCGGTGGGATGTACAGGCTCAATTAATTTTTTACCCTCGGTATTCCCTTACAGTGCTACAAATCGACTCCGACTCCCCCTCCTCTTTCGCCTCGATAAAGTGTTTATTATACAATTACATGCGCACACCTTGGTGGGAATAAAAATGACATAAAAAAAAAGCTTCAGAGGAAAAAGAAACAGAGGTTTCTGGAAATCAATTCGAATGCAAGTCCAATAGAATTCCGTTGCTTGGTTCGTTTCATTTGTTTTTTTTTTATGTATAAAAAAAGGCCAAAAAAAAAAAACGCTAAAGTGAGCACTGTCGCCGCTTGCCGTACCTTTCCCGTATACAGCGTCCCGCATTTTCCTCCGAGCGATCGCACCGATAAGACGATGAAACAATAGAGGGCTTGAACGTTTTCCGATTTTTGTTTATCTTAGCTGCGCAACACGAACACTTGTTACTGTACTTGTATAGCGTAGAAGATGTGCGCAGGGAAGAAGAAAAAAAAGCGAAGAGGAGAAACCGGAAAAGAGGCGAGCGCGAGGACGGGATTGAGAGCGGAGAGGCACGATAAGAAGTAAAAAAAAAAAAAAAAAAAAAAAAAAAAATTGCAGGAGGACGCGCTGGCTCGAGAGGAGCGAAGACACTGGGTGCTCTCGCGACTTTGCGAGGACGAAATCTGCTGACGCCGAGTCTAGGAGCGGGGTAAGATCTGCCGAGGCGAGTTTATCGGCGAGCGAGGCGTTCATCGTCGCGGCGCGCTCGCGAGAGGAGCCACGCGGCCTTTTATTTGTCAAAGTTATACCGCGGCGGCGAGCTACATCCGCCGCCGATGCAGCCGCATGCCAGACGTCCGCTTCACAATTCTTTTGCGTCATTGATCCTGTCGAGCGCGCAATAGATGTCTTTTATCAGCGTCCTCTCAATATTTCCTGCGTAGCCGACCGTGCATTTATTTTTCGCGATATGCAGACTTTTTTAACGACGAATTTCGTGGTGGCGCTTATTTTATATTTTTATTGTCTTAGTGACATCTGCGATGATGGTTTTGGCTAGTTATTTACTATTGCGGAGTGCTACACTAAGCACGCAGAAAAATATTACATTAAAAATTACTATCGTCTTTACTATAAAGCAAGGACAAAATCGAAATACCAAAAGAATTGGATAATTACTATAGCAAATTTTACTTTAAATATAGGAAATTTATTAAATTCCTGAAACTCATATTAATAATGATAGAAAAATTTTACTTTAATATAGGAAAATTTAATATAACGATAGAAAAATTAACTCAAATAGTTTTTAATTCACTAAGAATTATAAAATTGTTTTACAAGTTAGCCTTTTTGTTTTAGTAAATATTACAGTAGTGCAGATGTGAATAATGTATATTTATGTACCTTAGATAAGTCTGATATTTTAGAAAACAAATTTAGCTTGTAAATGGGCTTAGATTAGGGTAAAGTTTAAAATTTTTTATCCGGATGTTTTTATTGTATACACAACTTTATAGGAATTCCAAAGTTACCGATAAAAACGTAAAAATGCGTCTACCCCCTTTGACCCCCTGAAGAGTATAGATTGGGCTAAAATTCTTTCTTATCTTATCCCTTCACTATAAAAAGATATAAACCTACAAAATGTTAACTGTGTTGCCAGATATTTGAACTTGGTATTGACTGAAGGTATCAGACATCTTTTTTATATACATAGATTTGTGGATTACTTGAATGATGCAATTTTCCCTTCTCTTCCTTCACAATTTCAAATTAAGAAATCAAGCGTTTACTTTAACAAACAAAAATGTTCCTATTATTTTAGAAAAAAAAAAATCGATTGCATTAAAAAATAAGCAGTGAAATGACTTAATTGATAAGATAAACTTATTATCGGGCGTTTCCGTTCACTCCCTCGATTTACAACACTGACCGCCCACCTTTGACATAAGCGTATTTATGAGTCATTGCTTATATACGCAGTATCGGACCAAAGGTCCCATCGTAATTTTCTTTGCCAATACAAACCGCCTGCTTTTTTTAGCGAAAAAAAGGCGGTCCTCCCCGGGGAGCATCTCACGCGAATGTTCAAGGGGTGGCTGTTGCTCCCCCGGCTGTTCCCGCATCGCTTCCTCAGCACTTTTTCTTTTATTTCGCGGCGTCTGCCAGGCGCCTATAACTCAATAATTCTTTTTGACTGGAAATTCGGAAAGGCTATTTTTCTACTAGACGCGACGATTCTCTGGCTAAAATAAACATGAAAATTCACTGATGACAGTTCTCCGATAAGCAAAATTATTGCATCGCACTACTGTTTTTTTAATGATCTTTTTTTTAATGATTTTTTTTAATGATTAATTTTTGTTAGCAGGAGATTACTTCGCTTAAAAATACTGATAAAATACTTATAAACGCTAACAAAAACCTTTTTAATATAATTTTGCAAGTAAAATATTTTCTAATAAGAAGTATGACGAGAAATAATGCTTAGTGCGGCTTAGTGTGCATGTATACAATTTCACGTTATTATTTTATCGCGCAAGAAAGAAAAATGAAGATCGTGCATTTAGCTCAAGTGGTAAATTTAATAATTCTCCTGCGCGTTGCACTCGAAAAATCTGTTAAACCACTTGACTTAAGTACGGATTCCCACTAATTATCCTCGTGAACGCGGAAAACCGGATTCGCTCGGGGATACGTGCACGGCACCACGAAATTTTCTCTGTCTTCCGAGGTACGTTGTCTCGTTGACTCGATGACGCGGAAAAGCGAGTGCCGAGTAGAGAAGCAGCTGCGGTCTTCGCCGTTGCTCACCGCGGACTTAAGCTCAGCCGTGAGCAGTCGGAGAAAGAGCGAGATAGGAGGAGGAGGAGCTCTTCTCCGAAGTCTCTTCTCAACAATTCACTTTCATCTTCCGTTTCCTCACATTTCTCTCTCTCTCCCTTTCTCTCATTCTCTAGCTCTCCTTATCTCCTTTCTCTACGTCTTTCTTCTTCTGCTGGCATCACTTTCTAATTAAGCTAAACCTACATGAGCGGCTTCTTAGGATCTTAGTTCTCTGAGACGTCTAGATCTTTAAGCATTTGGCGGAATCTTTAAGAAATGGCAAAAGAGCGACGTGTACAGTACGGCAGATTTTTCGCTGCTGATGCTCATTACGAAGAATGAAGCTTGTCGTTTCTAAGTCGAGCGGACCGATTATCTGCGGCAAATATTAAATTGAAAATTAAATGTTAAATTTCATTAGCTAGGAGGGTGCTAGTGACGGTGAAATTGCCCCATTTTCTTTAGGATTCTATTAAAATGCTATATATTTAAATTATTTTATTTTAATTTAATTGCTAAATTTAACATCTTTACTAGAGCTTTTACACAACATGGCTTCTTCACTCTCATTTCGTACTGTTAATTTCCAAGAAATTATTAAAATATCTGATCGGATTTCTGCATTGCTAATTTTACATTATATATTTGTTTGATTTTTTAATTAAGCATTATTGTTTAACATTGTTATTAAATTTTATTGTTCATAATAATATCGGGAAATTTAATAATAATTTGATGGACTATAAATATAAAGTCTTTACACACATTATTTTAATAATAATTCAATTTAAAACTAAAAAGTAATGGTAAAGGAGTGAAAAGAGGTAAATTTTTACTAATTTTTGTGAACAAAAATTCTTTTTTTTTTAAGTAAGAATGTACATAAGTGGCCCGTTTAGATTGAACATTCTTTACTGTTATAAGCATATCCCCTACTTATCTAAAGATTGCAGATATAAAGTGAATCGGGATCGTCTCTATCAGATTTTTCTTAATCCCTATACCTACCCCGGTATATGTTTTAGACATCGGACCTAGCCATCGCATAAGACCAAACGCCTGGAGCCTTTCCCAGTATCTACAGAAGGGTCTAAACTGACCAACTGGCAACGGCTAACCACTTTGAAACGCAGGAAAAAACTCGAACGAAAAAAGTAAAGAATTTCAAAGAGATATCGAACAGGCATCAGGCATTTAAGGTTGGGCAGCAAAATTTTCGAATCTACATCGAGAAAGCAGACGTAAGTAACATTTGCATATAATTATGAATTCCTTATTTTCTTCCCTATTGTACTCAGAGAACAGCATTTCGACATAAGTGATCAGTCATTGTATTACTATGTGTAAAAATCGTCTCTATCTAGCTTCACGCATTGTCTTTTGGCACTTTTTTTCGGTGTAGCTCGAAATTTTAATATACGAATAAAACGTATTGTCTGATTTACACCTAAGGATGATACGTCACTTTCATTGATTCTCTCGAGTAGCATTTCCTTTCACTCGCGTGTGACTTTTAAGCGAAGCACATCGAACAATGCTTTTGTTTATTGAATCTCAATACTCTATGTAAATATTAATAAAAAAAAAGCAACAGAGAAATTTGATTTGAAACGGAGACATTGACTATTCAATAACAATATAAGAAATTAAATTTGCGCCTTACATAAAACCTTATGTATATTCAGATTCTACACTACTATTATCCATAGAAATAAAATAAGAAGATTCAATAAAGCGATCGAATCGAGAGACTGTCACATTCGAATCATCAATTGCGAGCGCAGCTGCTTCCAATTTACTCTCTTAAGAGAAAGTTATATATAAACACCCAAAATCGGAAATTAATCAGGAACGTAGCGTACTTTCATCCGAAAAAGTCACTCGAATCTTTTAAATCAGGCCGAAGTCCCCCTCCTTCTCCCCTCGTTTTTCTCTCACTGGGTCGTGAACTTCCCGGCGGGCCTCCCGTCCGTTTCTCATTCTCCGAGGCTAAGCCTAATTTTAGCCGGCCGGAGAGGACGGCTGCGCCGCGCGCGCGAGAAGGAGGATGAAAGCCGAGGACATTAGAGGGAGAATGGCGGGAGAGTCTTTCTTTTTTCGGGGGCCCGCCGGCGCGCCGTATCCGGCATTCACTCGAACACTCGGAGATGCTTTTAGAGCGTCGCGTTCCTCCCCGCTTGGATGCTGTGTATCGGCGCGCTCCGCTCGAGCCGGCGACACCCGATGCGTCCTCCTTTGCCATTGCTTTTTTACAGTGCTTACATACAGTCCCGCCGGGGCGAGTCTCGCTATTCTTGACTCGCGCCGACTGCCAAAGACTTGCGCGAGGAGCCGGGAATTGCCCGCGACGACGGACGAACGCGGCCAAATGCTAATCTTTCTGGGATCTGCATGCGGCGCGGCTGCTTTAACCCCGTTGCATCGTTATTTTCTGACGAGAGGCTGTACAATGTATTTCTGCAGACTGCGGGATAGTTTAGTGCGCCTTTTTAATGATGATAGAATATTTTTGTGTGAAATTGATGGAGATTCCCACGTAAAAATACTTTAAACAATTTGTATGCGACCACTGTGTATAAAAAAAAAAATGATTCTGTACAAATTATATTCAATTTTACACAAATTAAACTTTTAAATTGTATAGAATGCTCTGATTATATATAATTTGTGTAAAATTGTATATATAATTTGTATAGAATAATTTTTTTATACAACTTATATGTATACAGTGGTCGTATAAAATTTGTATAAAGTATTTTTACGTGGGTTAGAGATAAACATCCACCATGAATTAGAACACCGTGTATGTTCTAACCAGAGATTCAAAAACTAGTTTTTATTTCGCTTTTGGGTATCAACGTTTCGTTATGATTATTTCGTCTGACACTTTAAAAAAGGTCTATCGTATAATAGGTCGTTTTTAGAATACTAGAGGAAAATAAACTCGTCCAAAATATGATAATTAGGGTAACGTGCAAATTCCGACCTTCAAATTCCGGAAGAGTTTACTTTTTTCCAATACTTTAATAATGACAAATTAAAGTAAGCCTTTTTTAAATGTGCTTTTCTTTCGTTAGAGGTGACGGTTACGTGATAATTAATTGCGGTAGTAAATGTTTATTTTTCTAGGGATATAGATATCTTATATATTATGGACTCTCAATCACGATTACGAGAGAAATTAAGTTATTCTATGGCTACAAATTATCTAATTAAAAATATATATTACTTCATCACTTTACATATTATCTAAACGAAAGCAATGCCTTCGAAAGAAAACTTAATTTTCGAGTTTTTTTGATTAATTAAAATTAGGTAAATGATAAATGAATCTCTTGCTATCTGGAATGCTGGTACAAATCAGTCGATGTGTCAACCTCCTTCGGATTTTCGGATAATCGATCGACTCCATCTGAATAGTAATTAATTATATAACCTATGAAAATAAGTATGTAAATTAATGTAATTAAGAAATGTCGGTTTTAGGTAAATTATGTGAATGTCTAAAATTTTTCCTTTGATGATAGTAAAATTAATTTTTAACTTCAGCTCGCGTACCCTATCCAGTTTCCTCACTTAATACCGTTAATTTTCTCTTGATTTTAAATCGATGGTTCTGCTTTTCAGCCAATTTAATTTATTAAACGACTGCGCAGTTGAATAAGTTTTGCCGCAATCCTCATTATTAATATTAAAATCAATGAATAATAACAAGTTTATATCTAACAAGTTAATATCCTCTTAATGATCTTTAATAAAGACTAACTTAATTTAAAGAGAATTTTTCCGTCATTCGTTATTAAAGAAAAATAGTACATTTCCAGCTTAAAAAAAAAATTCAAGAAGCAAGGAAGGAACAGTAATAATTCACAAACATTAATAATAAATCAGAGTGAGTTGAGTTGCGATAATCTGAAAAACACCGGGCCGATTTAAACGGATTATTAGCTTAAATTACCGAATACTATAAGCGTGTTTTGATAAATTAGTTATTTTCTATGGCCACGAAGCGTCCGCCTCACCTCCCTACCGTAGTGTAATCACATTTTTAAAATAACTATCAAAGTACACCGAGCTGAAAATTTAGTCATTCTCTTTCCCTGACAGCCCCGAAACTCGCTCGGTGCGTCCGCACGAGATTTAATTTTATTACGGGCCAATTCGAGCGTTTAATCGCGCACCCGAGGCAGTTTCGCTCTTTCGTGTATACATGCGTGCGCATCTTGGGACGATTTTCCGCGGGCGTACGCATGCGTCGGCGCTGCTTTTGACTCCCGCTATCTCTCACCGGACGCAATCTTACACGCCCATAATACCGCTACTACGCCTGCTCGCTTTGCACGAAATATAATCAAGCGCGTGAATTGTGCGATGTAGTCGAAACTCGCTTTAGAGAGAGCTTTTTGAGAAATATTTAATAGTTAAACGCGCCTAATGCGTTTTTCTTCCTCGTTAATGCTAATGAAAATTTTCTTGTCGTTTAAGCAGAGGGGAATTTTAAAGTCTATTATCCTGCATAGATGGTTAAAAAAATATTAATTAAGTTGATATGTTTCAGCAGGGCAAAATAACGCAAAAACAGTTTATAAATTGAATAAGATGAGACAAATGTGTCATCATTGACGTTATATGTTTGCATGTTGACCATTATTTATATGTTAAATTTACACCTTTTTTTCGTGACGTAAACCAAGGAACGCACGCTTGTTTGTTAAAAACGAAAGTAACATAGAATTTTCAGTAATATTTGTTAATTTAACACATGAATTGTATAATTAATTTTAACATAAAAAATTTCGATAAACGATAAAATGTAATATATTACAAATTTGTTTTTGAACCGTGTATTTAGCTCTCTCACGTTTTTGCAGAAGTAACTTATTTGATGTATTGCAGGACCACGGTGATTATTTCGTATTTTGATAAATTGCAGATTACTTAGAGTTGAACACTTGAGAAACGCTTATGGTATAGTACTTATACTCTAGTCGCAAGTTAAATGATTTATAAATAAAACTTTTTTGTATCGTACTTTTTTCTTGCAACATAAAGTTATATGTGTATAATATATGGGTTTTGGAATATTGAATTTTCAATATCATTTAGTAATTATTAATTGTTCTTGTTTTATCCTAGTAGAAATATATCCTTTATAAAGTACGAAATGAAGTAAATTAGCCAGCATGCAGCCCTATACAGTGTGCTCGAACTACCACATTAAGCTTTAATCTGTATTATTTTGCTATCGACAAGCAAAATTTCGTAATAGTCCGATAATTTGACTGTAACGTAATAGCAATTAAGAGTTCGGAGAGAACAGTATTTTACAAGGCATTCTTGGCGGAATTTTGTCGAAAAACAAATGTAGTACGATAATTTTGGAGAAACGCTTATTAAGATCACAAACATTGTTAAAATAACATTTTCTTTGTGAGTAAATTATCTGATCTTTATTAATGCTCTTTAGTAATTTTTTAGCAAAACGGTAACTGCGTTTCCTCATTAGGGTTCAGGGCAAAATAAAAGTTCGAGGCATAGTGGGTAATCGTACTAAATTAAATATGTTTAGCTTTATATAAAATATATTACCTAAAAGTTTCGTTCAAAACGATGAACATTTTTATATATTGATTTACAGCTACATGTACACCCCGAAGCCCGCCATAAGTACCTGACTTTCCCTGCTCTTCCTGTAAATCAAATATTTATATGATATATATAATCGAGTAAATTTAGAGTCATAATCTTAAAATCTGCTAATATTTTGTAAAAAAGGAAATTCTTAGCCGTTTTGGACATAACCACATCCTTCTTCGCGTGTGTACTCCTAAAACAGAAAATGATAAACGAGTACGCGGTATAATTGTTTTCACTGCAGTAAAGAATCACCTGTTTACAGATCTGTTGTGTTGTCAAGCCGCGAGTGTTATAAGGCAATTTAGACCCCCAGATAAACAGATAAATTTTCCTTTTGAATATTTAATGTCCCCTTAAGTCATTAAGCCAGCGAGCCAAAAAAAAAAAAAAACTACGCACTAAGAACTTCCGCTCGTAAAGCAATCTCCGCCAGTTCATCTGTCGGGAGGCATTGCTCGCCTTGGAGTCATTCTCTCGATTAACGAAAAATCTCATTGCCTCGGCGCGCGGACTGAAGCTTGCATGCATAAAACCCGCTTTAAAGTAAAGACAAAAAATAAAAAATAAACCGCGCGAGAGTTAAAAGCGTACCGACTCGAGTCGTGTGAAACGAGACAGAAGGTGAGCGTCGGGACGTTCGGAATCCCCCAGAATGTCGACGTAGCGCGACTTAAATCTCCCCGAAAAATCCTGAAATAGAACGGGGTGCAGCCCGTCGTCTGTACTCGGTCCCTCTCTTTCTCTCTCTCCTTCCCTCCCTCTTTTTCCCTCTCGTCTGTCCGCCCGCCTCGGAGTGTATAATTTGGTCGAACTTTCCTTTCTCGTATTTTCCTCCGTGGATCGATACACATCTTCTTTAGACGATCCTCGTAATTTCCACGCTTCAAAGGAACCCGCGTACATTCGACTTGGGAATGCTGCAGTCTCGCAAGAAAGGGACCTCCCACTTTTTTTTATGTTTCCAGTCTCATTGTAAACGAAACCGTTGCTAAATTAATTTAAGAAAAAAATAATACTGACGGATGTTCGGCTAAAATAATACAGGATTAGTACGAAAAATTTGAACGATATTCTTAACGTTTAATTTTAAACGTTTGCCCTAAGAGTTTTTGCAGAGAAATAATGTATGAAGCATAGTTATATTCTTTTGATAAACGATGACCTGACAAGAAAAGATTGAAAGGCAAGATGTTTTCTTGAAGAGCGTGGCAGAGGCTACCCGTATTTTCTTTAAAAAATCAAAACCTTCTTTAGTGCTTTGATCATGTTCTTTTATCTCTAAACGAATAAGGTTATACCATTATTTTACAGCTGCCTAGGGCAAAGGATCACTTGTGAACGACGTTAAACTTAAATACTTATATAAAAAGCGATCCTTTTCTTTTCGATTCGAATTTTTCAATTTAGTGGTATTAGGATGTATCCGCGCGAGTTTAAAATGTAATGGGGAAAATTAAGAAAAATTTCATGGAGACATTAACTTTAGAACTGGTAAAGATGTGGGTGCATTATGAGCTCTGGTAACAGGTGTCTACAGTTACAGTCGCCAGAAAGGCTGCAAGCTGACCGCGGTAAGTGTGAAGGTGGAGTTTTTCAGCAATCCTCTTTATACGGGACCTTCCAACTAGATTAAGTTGACTCGACTACACGTGCACAAAGTGCAATTCCCTCGTGTAGAAAACAATTTTATCCGGTTACCTTTTATCTGCGTTTACTTCTCGAATCCTGCAATATACAAATAACTTTTGTCTTTTGTTACAAATAGCGTTATACGATTTATTTTAGATTAGAATGTTTTAAATATTATAAATTTATCTAAAAACGCGGCTGATCAATTGTTCTGTAACAAATTGTGTACATGTTTTAAGGGGTGCAGTTATGAAAAAATCAGTTGCCGCGTTAATTGTTAGAAGATAACATAAATAAATAAAAACCGCTGTCAATTCATTGGTATGCATAGCTTCCTTCAAAATAATTTATTTTTCCTATATTCTTTTCTGTTTTTACTCCAATTATTGCGTTTTATAAAATAAATATTTTCTTTATTTTTTGAATTTTTATTTTTTTATCAGGCTCTACTTTACCAAATAACCTTAAATTTATACAATATAGTGCTCATATAGACCTCTAATGCCACGATTTTTTTCAAAGTGTTTCAACATTTATTTGCTGAATTATAAAGTTAATAAAAATTATAGGCTGTTTAGTCTATAACATAAAAACGACGAAAACAATTAAAAAAAAAACGAAAAGAAAGATAATTTTATGCTCTTTCATATGCATTTTTATAAAATTAATTTTACAAACAAAATCATTGAAAAAACTTGAAAAAATCGCTAAAAAACCTGCCTTATTGACGCATATATTTGTCGAAGAATTTTAAATCAATGTGGAAAAGTCATCTATTCCGACATTGTGTCTATTGTCAGATTTTATACTAGACTTAATTGGTGCATTAACTTACGCATAAAATAGTCAAGCTGGGGCAAAATATCGATTCGCAAAAATGATGTCACAATATTCGTTATATATATTATAACATATATCTGTTTGACAGTGACGAACGACTTGAGTGAGATTGGAGACGAAAAATAATAGTGTGCGCTTATAAGCAAAACAGAGTACTGGGTCGTAGAGCTTATGACCTAGGATTTCCTTAACCCCGGATCTCCTCGCGAGCGAAAGGCTCCAAATCCTTGATTTCCATTCGGTTATGTACGTCGGAGCTACCTATACAACGTCGCCGCTTCTACGCGTATTGGTGTGTACAAGCGTCTCTTAGCGTTTTATTTCAAACTGGATGGATTCAGTGGTGTCTTTCTTCTGAATCAAGATGAAATACTCAGATTTTATTTTATTTTCATTCTATTTTTATTAGCGTTATCAAGAGTTACTTCGCAGCCTCATTAATTTTAACAAAAGATAATCTGGTATCAATAACGCTAAAATACAGTTGAAATATAAATAATGAAAAATGAATAATGATAAGTCCAGTCTAGACTTTGCCAAGTATTTTCTTAATCTCATGATTTGCTATTCAATTAATTCAATTTCCTTATTTCCTTTTGTTACATGAATAACTTCTTAAATGCTAAAATGTAAAATTGTATTAGAGTTCTGGTTATCTTCATTGAAAATTTATAAAATCATAACGTCATTTGGCATACAATTTTGATTGAATTGAATTATTACGTACTTGACTATAACAGCACTCAAATGTATATTCACTGGAGTGCAAAATCTACAATAGCAACATTCGAAATTTAATATAAAATTCAGTTGCGAAATTTAAATTCATTATACTCCTTTAGAAAAATAAAATATTTACATATACCTATGCATAACAAAGTTTCTTAAAACACTATATGTGTAATTGATAATCTTGAGTAACACGATCGCTTAATTCGTTAACGATTTCCACCGAGTCACACGAAATCCTTGTGTACCATTAAAAAAACATAATCCCTGCTATCAACACAAAAAAACGATTACCCTACATTAAGTAAAATGCGTCACATTAAGTAAAACGCGTCTACAGATGCACCGATAAGAAATCACTCCAGCAGCAAGTCAATCTTATCAGTCACGAGTATAACGGATCCCGATAAAATCGAACGATTTCGCAGAGGAAGCCCACTCGTTTCGCGTCCCCTGCCCGTCGCGGCGCGAATTACCCTCCCAGGGCCCGGGGGGGCGCGATTTGAAAGACGAGCGATTTCATTATAGGTGCGCGGGGAGGCGTGTGCGTCAACGCTCAACGTCAACCGTGACGCAGCGTCTGACTCATTCGGAGCTGCACAGCACCCCCCGATCGTCGGCCCGCGCATTAATTGCGCCAGACGCGGGGGTGGTCCGGTGACTGTTCGCGGCGACAACCTCATCGGCCGTCGTGTTGCGGTGTATGCGAAACATACGTCGCCGTGAGTCACGACGCGTCACCGAATCGATATCTCGCCGCTCCGTACACGTGTAAGGCGCGCTGTTGCGTGAGGCGAGGATGCGAGCCGGCAATCGGCGGCTGTCCCGGCGCCTCCTTGCCCTGTCCTCCCTTTCCCCTACTGTAATGAGATTACAAGTGCGCCCGCTAATTCGATAGGCCGCGTGCTGTGCGAAAGCTCCGCAGTTTAGTTTAGTCAATGTTGCTTCGGTTTTATTAGCTGTTTTGGGAATTTATTCGTATTTTTATTTTTTGCTTTTTGTTTTGTTTTATGCTTTAGATTTATCGGGGCTCTTGGTGAATTTAAGTCCTCCATTAAACTGAGAGAAAAATTTGGTAATTTTAAGTAAATATTTACTTCAATAGTACTTGTTAAATATTTCTTTGAGTGAAGTATTATCTTTTTAAAACTACTAAATTTATTTAGAAACAAATAAATTCATTTAGTTTTAAAGAAATATTTAGTTGATTCAAAGAAATATTTAACAAGTACTGTCGAAGTAAATATTTACTTAATATTACCAAACATTTTTTCAGTGTAAATAATTTATTTTATTATATTTTTAAATGGGAGTTACCCCTTAAAATTTACAAATCACGGCATATAAATATAAAAAATCTAATAAAATGTGGCGCTTGCGTTT
The DNA here is from genome assembly GCA_035582955.1 of Sycophila texana. NCBI lineage: Eukaryota > Metazoa > Arthropoda > Insecta > Hymenoptera > Eurytomidae > Sycophila > Sycophila texana. The sequence continues at coordinate 1,165,307 of JAWWEN010000048.1, forward strand.
ACGCGCGGTTAGTTGTACAAGTAATCGCAGTGACAATTAGAGCTCCGATACTATATTTGGTACAATTTGATTAATAATTACTTTATTTTCTTTATAGTTTAATGCAAAAAACATGTAGCCCGTGTAATTATTAAAATAAATAAATTAATTAATAAATTTGTGATAAATAAGATAAGTAAGTAAAAAGGCATTTCAGAACAGTGATTTAATCTGGATCGAATTTACATTTTGTTATGACTTTCGAATTATTGTCGTTTAGCTAAAGTTTTATAATCAAGTTTAAAATTTTGCAAGAGAAAGCCAGCAGAACGCGGAATGCAACAACGAGAGTGAGACTTAAGGGAGGCAAAAATAAGACACGCAGAAATAGCGGGATCGATGAAAAAAAAAGATAAAAATAAAACGCTTAAAACTCCGTTTAATTTCCTTCGAGCATTCAATTTTCCGATGCAGCGTTTATTTTAGAAAGTAAATTTTTCCCGCCCGATGACCGTGCACGGCTCCACATTAACATTTTTGAGCGCGCGTTGTTTATTTGCGAAATTAAATTTCGGTTTTTAAACTAAACAGCGGCGCGCAAAAGAAAAGCAATTAACATAATAATTTACGCGCGTGATAGCCAAGCGCAAACAATACGGGAAAATGCCCGCGCGTCGGTAAAAGTCCGAGTGAAAAAACATCCGAGCGGCTTATTTAAGCGCGGCGCTGCAGCCGGTGCGCGCGCAGGCGAGCGTAAAGTAGCGGCGCGAGTTTAAATGGCCGGATGGCTTTGGTCTTTGAAACGATTCGCCAAAAGCCATTGTCGGCGCGTCCGAACGAGAGTGAAAAGGTAAATAAAGGGGCTCGTCGCCCGCAGGAGAATCGCGAACACCTGCAAAGTGCCGCGGGCCACGTGAAACCCGGAGGTCCCGGGGACAAAGACGTTCTTCCCCCCTCCCCCCCTTAAGTCTTCCTCATCCTCCGCCGGTTCAACGTCCCCTTCCTCCCCCGCGCACTGCGGAGCCCTCTTTCTCCCACGAATGAATTACCCCGCCTGACATTTCGGCGCTCGCTCCCACTAAATCATTCCGTAATCGCGCGACAAGCCGAAAGCTCTCGCTTTTATAATGGGCGCTGCGAGCGGCGCGACGCGGGAATTTATTGCCCCGCGATATGCTTGTCTTGGCCTGACAAGTACATTCGAATGTACTTTCGCCGTCGTGGCTGCGCCGGGCTTCGATCGTCACCGCTTCTTTGGATAACCCATATAGGATACGTGTCTTGCCCACGTTGGCCAATGCACCACTAGGCTAATACACTGGCTCCGTCTCGCTTTAAGGGTGTTTATCCCAACATCGACTTTCTTAGGAATGCTTCAAACTTGGTGTGAGTTTTCAAAGAAGCGTAAAAAATGTATGTACAAAATTTTAGATAGAGGCGACGTTCAGAAGTCACGAAATTAATTATCTAAATCGCGAAATTAGCACGTAATATCGGGGATAGATCAGTAAAACGGTTGATTTCAGCTATTAAAACAAATAGGTATTTATGAATCAAGGGAGTAAAATAGACGATTATTCCCGTGGGTGAAGTTTGCTGCCCGAACTTTAGCGAGGAATAATATCACCTATTACTCCCGTAGAGTATATGTGGGATTCTACGAAAATAGACAAACAACTGGGGTATTAAAAATAAAAAAAAAAAATTTGAAAGCACACCTACGGGACAAGTTTTTCCCGG
>JAWWEN010000048.1:1167125-1203812 GCA_035582955.1 Sycophila texana
TTGTCCCGTAGGTGTGCTTTCAAAATTTTTTTTTTTTATTTTTAATACCCCAGTTGTTTGTCTATTTCCGTAGAATCCCACATATATAAAATTTTTCACCCTAATCATTTATAAATCCACTTTATTTGACAACGAACATTTCAAATTAATAAATTCGATTCGAAGCTAAAATGTGTCTACGAAAGCTAAAATATGTATACAAAAACTAAAATGTGTCTGCGAAAGCTAAATAAAGTATCTCTGATTAGGGTGAAAAAACTATTCTTACCAAATTATCAAAAAAACTGACATACTAAATCAACTTATTTCAATTGTGTTAAACGCTAAAATGTGTCTGCGAAAGCTAAATAAAGTATCTCTGATTAGGGTGAAAAAACTATTCTTACCAAATTATCAAAAAAACTGACATACTAAATCAACTTATTTCAATTGTGTTAAACGCAATAAATCAGGACAATTTACCGAGCCGTCTTGTAGAGGTTTTAGATTGAATTTCGCTATTTTAAAAGCTTCCATGTTATTATTATAATCTACATAGTGGCACCGTGCAATTGTCATTTATTTCAAACGTTTGCTTTTACGTAGATTAAATAAAACTTTCCGTCATACGTGCACGTATGACGGAAATGCATTTAGAATTATAATTTTCGCAATAGTAGTCAAGTTGAGCGCCACTGCGGGGTATATATAAACATCCTAAAGAGAGTGAGATGCTACCTCTACCCACCCACCACCGTCTCAATCGTCCGCGCGGCTCGCCTTGGTTCTGTGTCTATTGTGGGGCGCTGATCTCTGTGTACGCGCACGTCGCGGGGGGGAGGGAGCTCACGTGCTGTCAGTGCCCCAGACTCTTTAGATAGAAATTAGCTCTATCTTGATGCTATCCGCCGAGAATGGCGGCGCTCGTTTGGGAAATCGAAAGAGGAACGAGGCAACGTGTAACGCACGACTGAGCCGTTTATCGCGCCGACTGCTCGGCGGGGTCGTGCGTTCTTTTTTTTTTCTTCCCTCTGTGGGTTCGATCTCGATTGGTATCTCGGCCGGATCGCGCTTTCCAACGCCAAACGTTCGAAACAAATCATTGAGTTGGAAGTCTGTACAGCTGATGTGTAATTTCTACGACGAACGATTGATTCTCAATCGTCTGTGAGCTCGCTGAGGCGTTTGATTTTTTTTTGTTGGATTACTTGGATTAAGTTTAATCGCAATCTGAAAATGAGAAGCATTGAAATTGATAGTCGTTTTATCGCTAAATGTGATCTCCTGTCACTGAGCTGATATTATGCAATATATTTATACATAGCAAGAAATATTTTTATGCTGTATGCAAAATACTATAATTTTTTTTTATATCTAGTGCTGCATTATCAAAAATTTAATAATTCCTCATGTGCAAAAACAATTTCATCGTTTGATGATCTCGTCATGAATCTAACAGCATATATTCATTCATTTATTTAGATATATGTTGAATATGCATTAGTATTATTTTGAACATTAAAAATTCAAATATTAAACTACCTATCGGATAACATTTTGCAGAAATCATTTATTAATCGATTAAAAAGAATAAGGCAAAAATTCTACTGTTATTGTTATGTGTTATTGTGCAAGTTTTAACTAAAAAGGAGAGTTATAAACGATTTTGGAATATGATTGTATGAATTTGAATAAATTAGCTATAAGCACGATTTAACGTATAACGCTGAACATTTTCCACGCGCGAAGTTAATTTTTGTCCAAAACTTCGCTATGTTCTATCACACATTTCATTATGTAACGTCATCTCAGTTATCATAAAATCTGCAAAGATTGCATCAAAATGAAAACGAAAAAAAGGGAGAAAGGCAGATAATTTGCGAGACTGGCAGTTAAATCGTTAGTTTTTTTTTTTTTTTTTTAAAAACTATATGTATAAAAAGTTAATATCCATGACCAGGCACTTTATTCTCGATGTATGACTTCTGACATAAAAGATCTTAATATGCTTTTGTGTACAAGAATAGCAGGGAAATATAACATCCTCATAGCACATATTTATTAATAATAATAAAAAACACTGTGTTTAAAAAATTGATAAATCATACGGAAATAATACAATACCTATTATAATTAATATTATGACATTATACAGGTAAATAATTAGAAAATTTCACGAAGTGCTGAATGCAGGAATAATATAACCGCGCCGACTTAACAAATATAAGCTATTTATATGAATGAAAGAACGCGCCAATCAAAACCCGCCTTTTCGGAAATAAATCAATATTGCTAGGCGGATATACTTTTCTTTATAGTATCTCGCTGGTGTGCAGTCACGATAAATGAAACGACAAATTTTGTCTCCATCAAACGCACGTCCGTTCAAAAAAGGACTGCAACCAACGCAACCGATGCATGCGTCGGGGTAGGCGTCGCCATTGTTTACGCACGTACACCCCTTCGGCGAGGCGAAATCCCCGCTTGATGGCCCTCTCCACACTTCGCTTCCCTCCGCGCGCGTTTATCCTACCCTTGAGTGTACGCACGCATTTGTCCGCGGTGTCGCGCGTCGATGCGGCCGTTTCCGCGGTCGATGTGTCCGCGACTATAAAAATAATAATAATAATAATAATAATAACAAAAAAAAAGAAAAAAAAACAGGTGGATGGAGAGAAAGAAACAGAGAGCGAGAGTGAGAAAAACAGAGAGAGAAAGGACGTCGAAGTCCGGTGGTACGCATTGAAAGTGCCGCGATAAAGTAGGCCGCGGCAATATCAACCGTAAAAGGGAGCTGACGAAGCCACCTGCAGCGGTGGTGTACTTAAGCGAGGACGACGTCGACGTCGACGGCCATTACGTCCATTTTCTTTTATTATTCCTGTGCGATCTCTCCCTTTCTCCCTCTGTTTTCCCGTCCCCCAGAGCAAACAAAAGTGGCCGGCTATGATCGTAGCATCCCTCTGCCCGTCCTGCAGCGGCAGCAGCGCAGAGGGGCTCGTCGTCGTGCTTTCTCGCGTCCCCCTTACTTACCTGTCGCGGCGTAAACTCACACGCGGAGGCGCGCGCGCTGACGGCGTTATCATCTTACGACCTGGACGGGCTGCTGTGTACTCGGCGCGCCGTGACCTACGTCAAGACGCTGAGAAATGCGGCTCAAACGTTACCTTTGAACTCCTCCCGTTTCGCGACCTTTCGTGACCTGCATGCCTCGCGTTTAATAAACGGACCGAAAAAGCACTTTGACTTTGATTAGCCCCCTTATTTTTCTGTGGGGATTTCATTCGATTGTATTAATTTTTTTTTTAGAGAGCTGTTATCAGGATTTCTTGGTAGATATTATTTTCTTAATAAGATTTTGATGAATTAAAAATTTTAGTGGACGGGTAAATTGTCAAATTGGTAGCGTCATTTGTATAATGGCAACGATAATCAATGGGAATAGAGTAGTGTTTGTATCTTTAACGTTTGTTGATAATGACAGTGTTAATGGTAATCTTCGTTTGACTATTTCTGTTGGATTTATTACACCTGCATTCGAGCTGTCTAGCCTATACGATTTTATTTTAGGTATTATGAACGACAATGACGCGTCGCGCGCAATTAAAAATGAAATGATTGGTATTTAAAAAAAAAAATCCGTTATAAAAGAGCATCGGCTGCAAATATTGGAATATTAACAGCTGTATATAATGCCATTTAATTAATATATGAATTTTTTTAATATAAAAATGTGAAATACTAAGCCTTATTATAATCGTGACTTTAACGAATATAATTTTCTATGTATTTTATATATGTTTCATTGTACCAACAGCAAGAGTTCCTCTGATTCTCAGTCACTTTTAATAAAAGAATATCTATACTTTTTACCTAATAAATTATTTTTTCGAAAATATACATTTTTTCGACGGATTAATTTCCAAGGAGAAGGAAATCACAGCTTTTTCAATAGCAAACAAGTGTTCATCACCTAAAACAACAAGTACCTCGTCTTTGCATTCCTCGATCACGTCGTTACTTGAGCGTCTTATCGAATTGTCATACTTGATCATCAATTACTCCTGAAGTAATGTAATTTCGGTAACTGCTGAACAACAATGCCGGGGTAGATCGGGTGTTTCCAACCCTCCGAGCAATTGATCCCATCAAGAGTACGATCACTTAAAAGCTGCCACGAACATGCAATGTAGAAGTAAGGTCAGAGAGACGCGTCAGTTCCTCTCGACTCCAAGGCCTACGAAATTGCACAGGAGAGGGAGAGAGAGAGAGAGAGAGAGAGAGAGAGAGAGAGAAGGACCGAGCGAGAAAGAGCAAGGACCCAAGGCACCGCTGCTGCTGCCAGAGCTCAATCGATCCGCGCTACTGCCGCTGCCGCTGCCTGACTGAACCTGCAAATGTTGTGAAGTTCACGACAGCAATTTGACCAAACTCTCCCTCTCTCTCGTCCGCGCGCTCGCCGCCGATTTCATCTTCTCGTTAGCGTAACTACGACGCGGTGGCAGATTTTTTTATTGCGTTTTATACTCTCTGTTTCTCTTTGTACGCGTTGCTCGGCAACTCACTTTCTCTCTCTCTTTATGTCCCTCCGCGAGTCTACCTGTCTTTCGGCACTTTTGTCGTGGGATGTTGCATGGCGCCCTTTTTTTTCATTCTCCGACGCAGTGCGTCACGTTGGGTGAGCGAGCGACAAAAAAAAACATAAAGGCCAGGCGAGGGAGAATCGGCGCGAACAACTTCAACGGTGAGTTGTGCACTGCAGCTGCAATTGTTGGATGCGCGTGTTTCACTTTCGAAAGTGTGACTTTTTTTTTATGTTGTTCATTTTATTAAGGAGAGAGAGAGAGGCTGGTTTTGATAGATACCAATTTTAACGGTTCGGATGGAGAGTGGAGCGGAATTACATTAGATACAGCGTGTTTGCGGCAGTACGCGATAAAATAGTAACGCGTATTGAAACTGCAATGTAACTAAATTATTGCTTGTTTGTTCACAAGATACTGAAGTTGCCAAACTTTGTGTATTAATTCCCGGAGGTACGAGCAGTTTCGTACCTACGGTAGTTGATGAAAATTAATTATTTTTCTTTGATTAACCTACTTTCGTTGAAATACATATTAAAACAAATTCTCTTAACTATTCCATTAGTCGCATTATAGTAATTAAACTGTAATCAATTTCAATAATCTAATCTAGTAATTAATAGCGTTCCAAAACTAAATGAAATAAACGTTAATTAATTTTAATGCAAAAAAAAAAAAATGAAAAATAAAACCAGCCCATCGTCTAATTTAAGTTATACAAATCGAATCTCGCGTAGTGTCCGTGCTTGTTAATAAGCAATTGTGCATCGTAAATAGGCGGCTTAATAATAGTGCAGTATCTCCCGAGAGTGACCCTATACATTCATTAGTAAGGTCGCTGAAATAGCCTTCGCCCGTTACCCGTGACCTGATTCAAGGGCCTACGTCGTTCGTAGGCAGTAATAATGAAACTGCGTCTGCCACCTCGCCGAGTATTCCCCATTTATAGCAGTTAAAGTCAATTAAACATCCGTCGATAGTAGTCATCGCCGACGCGAGCACAAAAAACTTTTCTTACAAAAATCAGTTCAATTTCTCACTTTCAACGCGATCGATTGATAGAACAATAACCAATAAAAATGTTGCAGCTCAATGGCGGAAGCGCTGCACAAGTGAATGCAAAAGTCACGTGTCCCCGTCTCTCTTCCTGCAGCAGGAGGGTGGTAGAGAGTCAAATTCGGACGTTGAAGCCTCTAAAATTCTGGAAACGTTTTTGCTCGAAATGAGGATGACGATAATTGCTTGTCGCGCGTGGCAAAAGAAAAATCGCTCCCTTCGCAAAGAGAGCGGGCGTGCGAAACAGAGAGAGAGAAAGAGACAGAAAGACAAAGAGAGAGATGGAGATTGTCATACGCGTGTTCGCAAAAATGTCGACAAAAGCTCCGGAGACTCGCTTAGGTCAACTACTAAAGAGGTGAGCATCCTTTAAACTTGCTATATATATGTATATAGATAGTTAGTATCCTGCGATAGCCGTAGTCGTACGTACATGATGTACGTGCACAGTTTCACGCGGTAACGCTTTCATTTCTGCTCATTTTTTAAATTGCTCCTTTTTTGCTCATATCTCAGCGTACGAGAGTAACCGTATATCACGGAACGTAAAGCGCACTTGTGACCGTTTCATGTATAACGCCCCTGTGAAGATGGAAGTGAATGTGAAAGGCTAAGCGCGGATAAGAGAATTTAGTGTCGGCTTTAAAAATGTGTAGATTTCAAAGAATATTACATTGTCGAATTTTTACCGTGATTACGGCCGAGCTTTATGGTAAATTTCAAGTGGCGAGCTTTACTGCAAATTATTTTTTAATAATAATAATGAGGCAGACTACAATGATAATAAAAAGTGATGTTTAATTAAAAAAATCTAGTACAGATTATAAAAGTAATAAAAATATAATTAGTGATAAAAAAAAATGAAGTCGCCGCAGTTAGAGACTTAAGGTAATCACATTACCGGCTTATTAAGTTACAATAGCGCAAGCAGAGAGAGAGAGAGAGTAAGAAAAATAAAAAAAAAACGACCAAGAAAAAACGTAGCACCTAAAAACGAGGAAAATTCGTGGAAGGGATGGATACGTCGACAGCGCCGCCAGGAGGAAAGAAAAAAAAAGGAGACGGAGACGAAGGTGGGGAAACGAGGGCACCGAGGAGAGGAGACAAAAAAAAAAGATCGAGCGGCGATGCATAGTTGCGACGGATGTGAAGAATGGACGGCGAGCACATGCTACCAGGGGAAAGAATCCGAAGGCGCTCGCACGAGATAAGTCGCCGGGAAGATTCAACACGTCGTTTTCGGTTCTCCAGCGACGGCGAGAGAAAGAGAAAAGGAGACGACGGGGCGAGAGGGGCGGACGGGAGTGAAAGTATAAGTATAAGAGAGAGACGGACGCAGCTACGAATGATGAGGCGTGGGTAACCGTAAAGTAATTACGGAAAACGCCGGGGAAAAAAAGCAGTCAGCCTAGAGTCGCGGAGGTTTTAGGAAATAGCCCGGCGCTATTAGGAGCACGCCTCCCCGTCGGGGTATTAATATACGGAGAGGGAAAACCGCCTCCGGGCTCTTAACAAATGGCCCCTTTCGTTTTGGTGATTTTCATGAGTCGCGGATGACTTTACTTCGAGACTTTTTCTCTCCTTCTCTTTCTCTCTTTTTTTTCCGCAAGTTTTCTCTTACAATTGTTCGTGGGTGTCGGTGCGCGCGAGACATTGTTTGCGAGCGTGAAAGTGATTAAGCGTTATTCTTTAAGGAGCGATTTTTCCGTCGTTGTAAAAAGGGGGACTGCTCGAACTCGGGCCATTCCTCCGAAGTCGAATATTTCTTGGTAACTTATGAGAAATTATTGATCTTGGCAAGCATTCGGGATATTTTATGTATTATAAATGTCGCCGGCAGTGTAATAGCGCTCGAGAAGTGAAAATAAAAATTTAATAATTCTACGGCTTTAAAAAGATCGCCCCGTTATTTACGATTAAATTTTATTCGGTCTTGCTTTAATGATTCTACGAAATATAAGAATGAAATGGAAAATATATAAAAGGGCGTTGCTATTATCCTTCGCGAGCAAAAATTTACGTCTAAACATTTACATAGAGACATAAAGTAGAGCAGCGACTGGTTATAGCATATATTTCGGTTAAGTAAATGTTCCCATCGCACCGTAATTTTGTTAATTTCCTTTTTAGATGTAAAATGTTATTATTTAACGGTTCACGAGTATTGCAAAGTGTAGGGTAACGAACACGTTCCGGGCATCGCGTTAATACTTAGCGCTCACGGTAAGGTATTTTTACGAGCGACTTATTACTCCAGTGAAATTACTCGAGTTATTAATACTAGTTTAGCATTTAGATAACAGTATTAACCAAAACACAAACATGCCTTTTCGTGTACGTGGCAATTTTTGGCTTTCTTTATTTCTTACGCAATTACTTACAGTCCTTTTTTATATCCGAATGGCAGACTAAATCAAATAAGAATTTTTTTCCTTTCGTAATGAATTTTAATACTGCTTTATATAAAAGGATTTTCTCTTATTTATAAAGTCCGCCCAAAATCTTTTGAGAAAAAATCTTTTTAGAGTAGCAAACGAATAAATAATTGTAATAATTTTGTTTACTCCGTTATTATGTATTTATTTATTTCTTGAAAACAATAATAGATAAACTTAATCTAATAAACTAATATTAAATCTTGAAATAAACTTAAAAACTATACGTGTAAAAGAAAGGAAAGAGTTCTTAAAACAATCCAATCTCTCTAAATATGAATAAGCGAAATTTACTTCGAATAAGTGAATGTACACTTATTAAATGTGATAAATCTTCCACTTATTCATTGTGTGGACTTATCACGTAGCATAAGTGTATATTCACTTCTTTGAAGTGAATTTCACTTATTCATATTTAGAGCGATAGAACCGATGAATGTTATATTTCTATAGGTAGGGAATCTTTTCACTCTGTTAAGAGTCATTTCTCTATTAAAATTACAAATTCATTCGCTAATCAATTAAATATATACTAGAATTCACACGCGCGCTTCGCGCGCTGATTATTTTAGTTCGGAGACGACAAAAACAAAAAAGCAAACGCTTAATTGCTACTACTTTCACACTCTTCAATTTCGGTAATGCGATAATTCGACTTCATTCAATTCGATCATAATCGCAATGCATTTCAATATAAGGGAATAAAGCAATGCCTTTATTGCCTACCAAAATTCGTCAATAATTAGATTACAACGTGATTATGCTGTCAAATAATCTACTTGTTATAGCAATAAGTACCTGAGAGATTGGCCAACCCCGCGTAATCCTTTTTTTTCCCTTGAATAAGTGACAAAAAACGGTAAACCGATTTCCCGGCAATAGAGTGACACCTTAAAAAAGTAGCATAAATTAACCGGGGGAGAAACCATTGTAAAATCTCGAGTATAGAATGCCGACAAAGCTTCCCAGCTGACGCGGCTGGGAGGCGGGTAAAACTGGCCTGGGACTCCCGAAGATTTTGAGTAAGCCGACACCACTCGCACCTGTGTCCTACGAACTGGACAGTGCTCCCCCCTTCACCACCAACACCAACGTCTCACTGGCGTCCTCCTACCGCCGCAGAGCCCCGAGGCCGGCGGGGAGCAAACGTACGCTTCGCTAAGCATCGTACTTGCGTAAACAGCCCCGTAAAAACAGAGGCTTAAGAAGTCCTGGGCACCTACGTAAATTTGAGAGCCGGACATGCGCCCGGGGCTCCGTGCAAATGCTGTTGTTGGACTTCGTGGGCGGAAATACGGCGGAAGGCTCGATAAATCGAGAAAGAGGATGTGAGGGAGTGGAGAGAGAGAGAAAGCACTGCCTCTTTCTGCCGAGAGTAGGCGACTTTTAAGGGTTGACTTGTTTGCCGCGGTATCTCGCAGGTAAATTGAACGGCGAGCTTGGGGATTTTTTTTTAACACGCTCACTACATATAGAATGGGATTTTTTCTCTTAACTTTTTTTTTACTTGTTTCTGTGCTTGGTACAATGCATTCGGTAATATTTTTCAGTAAAACTGTCATCGAATTGCGAGTTAAAAACTTCTTACTTTAGATTGTCGAAATTGCTCACAAAAAAATCTTTTATACGGTATAGAAGCACATTAATTAATTTTCGTGTTAATGCGTACTTTGTATTTTTTACTTGCGTTTTTCCGATCGTATAATTATTTGATTGGATTGTATCTTCGAACAAACTATTTTAATTTCATGCAATAAGCAAATTACTTCAATCATCTATGCATACTCGAGAGATAATCGATCGTGAAATAATGAAATTTCAAATTTATTCGCGCAATTCAATTATTTTATTACTTCACTCGTGTAATTCGTTTGGAATTACGAATCATGTAATTCTTTTTTTTTACATATTTTTATAGCGTTATCTGAATATACGTAGACTTATTAAAACAAATTAAGTTTAACAAGTAAATTAACTTATAAGTTAACATATAAATTGTATAAGAAAAATATTTTTAACATAAATAATTAGTAAATCAAACATTCAATAAAACAAACAAGAACAATGGATAACATTCAAGCGTAACGAGCAAATTTATTTAACGCTAGTTGCTGTCCTACCATTCGGTTTGATCCAAGCCATCGTCAAGTGTAGACGGCGTATAACGCGTAATCCGTGAATTCCAAAGGTAGTCACGGCCCGGCCGTTGGGCAGCAGTAGCCTTCAGTCCAAATTATCCAAGTACATTCGCGGATAGGATATTTGGCACGCGACACCGGGGATACACGTGTCTCATTCGCTCCGGCTATAAACGTCATTTCCATTCAATCGAGATCCCATTTCCTATCGATCGGTCGCGAGAAATTCCGAGGCAAATCTTCCGACGGCATATTCTTCGCCGCATCCCATCGGAATTGCAAGAACCGCGTCCTTATCGAGGCGGATGCTCGCCTCGTGTCTGCCATGTGCTTCGACTTCTTTGCGCCGTCTGGTGACCCCAAGAAATTAATAAAAATTTATCTCCATACAATTTGCGATCTTCTTTCATGTGTTATTTTTATTTTTATCCGGAAGCGGGTTGGAGTACATTCACTAGAAGAGTACTTAATGTTCCATTTCGTTCTTAGCGAATTGCAAATCTCACCAATTATCCGTGTCCCTGGGGCGGTGGGAACAGCTGTGTAAATATGGATGGTTAATGCTGTCGGCAGCGACTCAACCGCCGTCACGGTGAATGTGAGATAACACTTCACGGGTTGGTGGAGCGAGCATTTCGTGGCTCGCTCATAAAATAAGTAAGAGATTTTTATCTCGGTCCTTTGGGTGACGCGGGGCACTGTCGATGCAATTTCCTAGGTGACACGCGATGCTCTTTTATGTACTAATAAAGGCGGCCCGTCTCAATTAGGCTGGTGCGCCTACCAAAAAGAGCGACTTAACGACGGCGGACATAAAAAAGGGGGGGGGGGTGAAGCTTTTAAACAGATGTGCGGTACCTTTTTTCCAACTTTTGTGCGTGGTCCTTTGAACTTGATGCTATGTTAATTTACCGTGACGCTGATAACGAAATACCCGAGGTTTGCAAAAAAGTAATGCTGGCACTGATCCCTGTTTCAATATTTTCCATTAATTTTGCTTTGTCTCGAGTAAGTTTGCGTAAGAGTATTGTAAAAAAATAAAAATGATATTAGAAATTGATATTAAAAAATAAAATCTTCATACGTAGAATAGCTTATACGTTTTGAAACTTGTCAGAAGAAACTTTGTCGATAAACAAAAAAGACATTTTCTAAAAATGTAAACTTTTTTTTTCACTATAACAAAGCTTCCTCTAGAAGGGCGCAAAATGATATATAACTAACAAAACATTTTACTATAATATAGTAAAATTTAATACAACTGTAGCAACATTTAACTTAAATATTCTAATAGTAGTTTTCGATAAAATTGCGAAAAAGTTGATACTCGGAAGAGTGTGAGTTTAGCGCCCAAACGAAGACTCCGAGAAACAATTTTCACGTGTGTATCGAACAATATTTTATGCAACGACGGAGGAAAAGGCTGGTTTTTTCACAGAGTTGCATAAAATTAATTAGCCACCTATAGTAATTCTTTTGATTTTACAAATTTGTTTTTGTTTTAGTAAATACTATAGTAATTTTTAACGCAACATTTTTCTCCCGAAAATAGAGAATATAGGAAATAGAGGCTCTTTTTATCGTTGAGTATATCTCTTATAATTTAATTTGATTCCATACACAAGTATAAGAAATTTTGATACTACTCAAACTGAAAAATATGTAGCAAGAATATTTGATTTACATAAGTCTTCCATTTCGAAAAATTTCCGAAGTGTAGTCGAATTCCGCGCACACGGCTCGCGCAAAAATGTCAGCGAAAAGAATATACGAAAAATCTACATGGCGAAAGTGCTGACGGTATTTCGTATAGAGCGGGTGGATCTTCGAACCAATAATCTCATTCCCGCGCGCAATAAAATAAAGACAGCAGCAAGTAAAAAAAAAAGAAGCAGGAAGGAAAAAGAGGAGCAACAACGCCAAAAGAGCATGGCAGCGGATATCAAGCGATAAATCTGCCGAAAAATAATTTCATCCTCTCTCTCACGAATTTTTTCGCCTCTCCCGCGGCGCAAAATAAATCAGGCTGATCAAAATTGATTCCTCCCTTTCTTTCCTCCTTCCCTCCTTTATTTTTTTTTTACAGCGACGAATTGAAAGAAGCCCCGACTATTTCTAACATTCGTGCGTGTCCCGCGTGACAAACTACTTGCCTCCGCTCCCGGCGCGCGATTCTCCTCGGTCCATCCCCGCTCGCAGGAGAGAGCGTAAGGCGGGAGACGAGTGGAAAGAGCCTGGCGGAGGAGCGTGAGAATCGACAATTTCTACGTGAGCGCGATTTTTCGAGAATTTATCGAGAGCGTACGCGCGTGCACGCGCGAGAGGAAGGCGGGGAGGTGATGAGCAATGGTACTGACACGTTTGCTCAGTCGTGCACCAGACGTGCTACTCTGCGGTTCTCATTGTCAGCCCCGACACTCCTCCTACACTCCGGCTGCTCCCTCTTGAAGATATCGATTGCCACCTCCACTCTCGGCTCGCTCGTGTATGCGTAAAGCGCGGCTCCGAGACTCAAAGTCGCGATTCCACGCTGGCGAAGGAATCGAGTAGTTATCTTCCGCGGGAGTATTGCGTATTGACAGGCCGTATTCCGAACTGCGCTGCACCCAACACTTTGGTCTGCGGTTCCAGGTGTATATCGTACTTATGGAACTAATTTGTTTGGCTTTTAATGAATCAATGATTATTATTCCTTTTTTTTTTAATATAATTGAGAGGATAGAATTTTATTATAATTGAAATTAGGAAAAATTAATACTCTGGAAAAGTGGTATAAAAAGAATCTTTGAAAAAGATTACCACGCTTTATAGGTAAATAATAAATATAGTGTTGTTATTTGATCAATTTTACTTAATGAGTAGAAAACGTAGAAAACATTAAAAATTATACATATAGTATTTACTAAGCCAAAGACAAACTTGTCAAATAAAAGATTAATTAGTGGCTATAGTAAATTTTAAAATATTTAAATTAAATTTTATTATATTATAGTTATATTAAATTTTACTACAACATTTTTCATTTTTCCAGTTTGTCCTTATTTTAGTAAAGACTATAGTAATTTTTAACATAAAATTTTTCTGCATGTGTAATACTTTTTTTAGAATGTCAACCTGATGTTACAGTACAGTAATTTTTGTTAGAACATTTATTTCAATGAGTAAAGTTGTTAGTGGTGGTCTTGACGAAAAAAAGGCGCATGTCATTTTCTCTTAACGAATAAAAGCTCGTTTCTAGATTTTTGTAACGTGAAATGGCACGATTTAAAATCTAAGTTTCCGCGCGAAAAAAAGTACAAAAGAGCTTTCTTCGCGGGAAGCTTGCAAACGTGTTTTTCTTCAATTTCATTTGAAGGCTACGTTTTTCTATAAAAAGAGATATTTTATGTTGAAACTTAGTCCTTAAAATTTAACGAGCAAAAAAACTGTACCTATGATATAGAAGGTGCTGATAGGATTCTTTAATTCTATCCACTTGGAGGGGAATCTCGTAGTCGGAAAAAGATTGTCGGCAACTTATTTGCATAATCGAGCACCGATAAACGGGATGCATGAAAGTTACAACGTACGCACTATTCTGGGTTGAAAACAGCCTCCACTGCGGCCCGAATAGAAGCATCCGATAAATATGCTGATACGCCCACTTTTTTCGTGCCTTTTTTGCCGTTCTCGATGTGTAAGCATTTTGCGACGCGTCGAGCGTCTTTCTCATCTTTTTCTTTTCTTTTTTTTTTTTTTTTTTGACCATCCCTGTTTCTTTCCTTTCTTCCTTGATTTAATAAACATGAGTTTTGCCGAGCGTGTGCAGCAGAAAAGTGTCACTTAGAAATATTTCAGGAGGAATGATAATAGAGCTGATGTGGATATAAACAATTTTTGCGCGAAACTTTTGACTATAAACTTATAAAAAATAAATTAATTTTTTAGTCAAACATTATTTGTAAAGTCTTTTTTTCTAGAACTAACTTTTATCTGGCTTTTTAAACAAGTTTTCTTATAAGAGTAAAGCAAAATATTAAAATAGTGTTACCTCAATTTATTTATAAAGCATTAAACAAAATTGTACTATAACCAAGAACAATTTTTAAAGATAGACACTTTTGAAATCTCCTAAATAAAAGCAGAGTTTTCCTTGTTATTAGCGAATGATCTGTTTGCTACCAGTTCTTCAACTATATGTCCAAGAGTAGCCATCATAAAACTGGAAGATTGTCTCTGCGATAAAATAGCGAGTCTTCTGCGTGATATTAATTCGCAACTTAATAGAATTCTTTTGCTTCTTAAGGTCATTAATTTGAAATACCAAGTTTGACGTCCTAGTAAAATAAAGTAAATAATTATTACTTATCTAGTATCATCAAAACGTTAGCATTTCTTTTCTAAGTTTCTCGTTGTTATAGTCGTATATGTATAAACTGGTTTTCTAAAATTATTTTCTGTTATATAATTTATTTGTTTATTAAATGTTTTTACAAACCAATTTTACCCTACCACAAATTAAAAAGTAATCATCTTAAGTTAATAAAAAATAATAACCACTAAGTGTTTAATAAAAAGACAATCATTAAAAATTACCTAAACAAATCTGAGTGATTTATACTGCAAAACGATTATTCATAAAATAAAAATTTCTCACCTCTTGTTTTATTCTCAGATCCACATTTTAAGTTCTCGAGTATACGTACCCAATCCATGCAGAATAATGAAGAAGTTCCTAATTCCTGTAGAATGGAGAGAATTGGCTAAGCGCATCAATACAGCTTCCAATCGCATTTACCAAATCTCCAAGTACATCCAAATGAAGAGCACTTATTTATACAATCCGATGAGAGGATATTCGAGGGTATTCCCATGCCCTTTAATCCACGTAATTATTTATTCAAAATTTCCGCTTCAATGGGCCCTCCAGTTTCCTACGAGGAATTTGTCGAATCTTCGCTTTCTCTCGCAGGTTAATCAAGTGGCACGTGCTCCGAGGACCAATTATGATCTGTTTATTTTTTTCCAGAAAATTCATCGATGTTTTAACAAGCGACAGAGTTCCGCTCGCTGCATCCATCTCTGCGCCAGATACTTTACGAGTCGATATTTGTTCAGGGACTTTGTAACTATATTATCGCACTCTTCTATTCCTCTTTAATTTTGTCAGCGCTAACTACAGAATCGAGAGAAAAAGTGTCGAGATGAAGAGGAAGGGGAGAGAAGGAGGGGGTGTCCCTTTAGCCATCGCGTCATTCGGCTCCTTGTGAAGGCGCGCTCCATTCACGTGGGGCACATTTTTATCTCCTCTCCGGAAGCGGCAGACACACTCCAAGTATACGGAGCATTTACGGGCCGGAAACGATTTATTTTGTTCCTTTTAAAAATAAAAGCATTAACCGGCTGCTGTGACCTCCCTCGGGGATTTTTTTTTCTCTACACTGGAAACACTTTTGAATGTGCGGGGTCATTAGCTAATAACATTTTTCGCGGTATTGAAATTTCTTTAAAAAATAAATATGTGAATAAAAAAAAATACACGAGCTAAAAAGCTTTCCATTGTTTCCGCGATAAATCTCTAAATAATTTCATAGTAAATTTTTACAAAAATAAAAACCGCTGCCAATTCATTGATACGTGGCTTCCTCAAATAAAATGTATTATCATCCATTAAATTGTCTTTCCTTTATCTAATAAAAAACCTTGATTATTTATGTAAAAAAATTGTCAAATAATAATTATAAATATTTTTTTCACATAAAAATTTACAAAATTTAATGAATGATAATAATATAATAGTGAAAAATAAGAAAAGCTTTGAATTAAATGAACATATAAATAAATAAAAATGTCGCCATTGGCTTATAAATTATAGATTATATGCAATTGCCCTTTAAATATTAGACAAAAAATAAAAAATAAATTAGACTGAGAATCATTATATTGTATTTGGTTTAGTTAATTATTAATTATCCGTTCGAATTGCTCCAAAATGCAAATCAATTTATGTTTCAATAAATTAGGAATACTAAAGAAAATTAAATCATGTTCTTTTAAATGGATTCATGAAATAATCAAGTTCTTTTTAATGCTTTAAAAAATGCTTTAACGCTCTAATCAGATATTAGCAATACCCATATTATATAGAATTGATTAATAAACAAATCTTTCCACAATAATTAGAATGCATTGTGAATGAAAACGTACGTCACAATATAATATAAATAACTAATACGTTATATTAAAAAAAAAATATATCGCAAAACAAATTCCGCAAGCTCCACTCAGAATTAATTAATTAGACACTATAAAAAAAAAGACAAAACAAAAAAAAAATACAAAATAAAATAAAATAAAACAAAAAAAAAATAAAAAAAATGCAACGTCCTGCATTCAGGCTCCTTCATCGCTCAGCGTGTGCGACTTTCGCGAAGCTCGGCGAGCCGCGGCATTTCAAGCGCGCGCGGTAAGTCTGAAAAGCGGGGCGGGCGAGCAAAGCTCGCGCGGCATAAAAGCCACGGCTTCCGCGAGTTTTAATTTAGCTTTTATTTACGATCAATTTCAAGACGCGCCCGCCGGTGAAAGGAAGAACTGGCACAAGAGCGAGCGAGAGAAAAAGGGAAGGTGCGAATAAGCAGGCGCGCGCGCGCGGCTCGTAAAGAGGCCGCGCGCGGGGAGCGCATCGGGGGAAACGCTCTCATTCCGCGGGGGCGCCGTTATGACTAAAGAGGCGAGGCAATGCATAAAGAGCAGCTGATGTACGAATGCCGGGGCGAGGCTTACCGCACAACCGAATCACGTCTTCGCGCGTAGCGCTCCTCGATGCCGCTTCCATTCGGTTCGCCGGCGGGTGGGGGTGAACGCAACGCAATCACAATGTTCCACGACCCGCGCGCAAGGTGCACACTATCAGGGCTATGGGAGCTCTCTCTCTCTCCCTCTCTCTCTCTCTCATGGCCCTGAGAGAGAGAGAGATAGAGAGAGAGAGAGAGAGAGATGGAGCAGGGAAAGACGGAGAAATGTTCCGAGGCGTTGTTCAGTAATAGGTGCGTGCTTGGTACTGGAAACTGAGCCTAGGCACAAATATACCGTTAACTAGGAGGTTGAGTCGAGTGTCGAGACGTCGAGCATCGCCGATCGATTATGAATTACGGGACCAATGCGTACGTCCCTCGTTAACTTTATACCCCGAGCCGTTCGTTCGGCCTGATATGCAGCTACTCAAGCTCAAGTGCCAGCCATTCTCAATCCTCGACTTTGGCTTTGAAACGTTAACGTCACCGCGACAGGGCCTTTAAAGCCTCCGCGACTCCTGCGGCAAAGGACCTCTCCCGCGAGAGCGACTGCGGAGATCGGCTTTAAAACCGTTGGACCTCCGAATTATAAAGTCGGAGCTTTCAACATTGATCAGTCCGGTCGCGCTCTAACGGAAAGCGAGAGAGAGAGAGAGAGGGAGACGTCATTTAATATTTAGGCGGGTGAACAAAAAAAGAACGGGAATTTATTTCCTGCCCGAGGGAACCGGCGCGCGCACTTCCCGTCGGTCCTTCAAGGCGCGCCGCGTGCGAGCTTTTTTCTGCCGGTGCGAAGGCCAAGAAAAAAGAAGTCGGGGCGGAAGGAAGCGAGTGCGTCTTCGGCGAAACTCGAATCTACATCTGTCACGGCGGCACGAGGCGCATGCGGCGGTTGATTCCATTATCGAGATTCCGCTCCCGGGCGCTGTCCGCTCCCACCTCGGGTCTTGCCCCCCTGCCGGTTTGAAGCTCCCGCGGCGAAAGCGCCACCGCGTTCCCGGGCGCATGCCGGGAGAGGCTCGCCTGTGTGATACGGGCGGCCGATGCCAGAACGCGGCAGCGGGTGATGCGAAGAACGCCGTAATAGATACATTTATTATCATCGGACGGCGATGCCGGACGCGAAATTAGGCCGAACGTATAAACGACGAATCTCGGCGGGGAATTTAATCATTTTCGGTGGATTTGAAATACTGCCGATGCGGAGCTTTTTTATTTGTTTTTTCTTCGGATTTTGATTCATTTATTAGATTAGAATTTCTGTCGTAATGTTATTTTGTGGGTGTTATGACGTAGATGTGAAAGAAAAATAAAATATATTCGGATAAAATTAATATTTAAGTGCACGGAGAGAGATAATCTATTAAATATTGAAACAGTCAATTTTAAATATCCTCACAGACTAATATATTATTGGAAAAAATACGATATTTTCTTGTAAAATTTACAGGAGCTGAAGCAAAGTTTGTTGCTTTTGCAGTAAATTTTTAAAGAAATTGCAATAAACTTTACAAAAAAACTATTGCGGTTTTTCCACTAATATCAATTTGTAATAAGGACATTGAAATGGACTACTGCAATTTTTTGAAGATCTTTTCTCCTTTCTTTTAACATAATTTTTCTCCGTGTGTATAAGATGTATATAAGATAACGCAGTACGCATTGAAACAATCCAGTGCGTGCAATATTGGGAAAAAGGAGAGGGATGTGATCCCTTCAAATACTGCTTTTTATATATTGAGGAACAGTAAATATTTATTTATGTATCACGTTGAACCTAGAAATAGATGAATAAAACATCTAGAAAATTTTTCTGGTTGAATTTGTCAAGCACTATTTATTTTTTGTCAACCAATTACAATATTTTTTGAAAATTTTTCTGGTTGAATTTGTCAACCAATATTTATTATTTGTCAACCAATTACAATGATTTTTGAAATACAATGGATTGCAATTAAATGAATAAAAATGACGATTGTATTCTACGAGGTATTTCTTAGTTTTTCTACTTTTTTTAAAATAAATTCAATACATTCAAAATTCAAGAGAATTATTTGAATTATTTGAATTCTCTTGAATTTTGAATGTATTGAATTTATTTAAAAAAAAGTAGAAAAACTAAGAAATACCTCGTAGAATACAAACGAATTGTTATCCATTTAATTGCAATCCATTGCATTTAAAAAAATATTCTAATGCATTCGGTCTACAAAGCACTTTATTAAACGACATATTTCTTTTAATTTCTCAAGTTCTTATAACGAGCGTCGAAAAAGTACATATTATTAACTTTTTTAAGTTAAAAAAGAAAAAAAAAATCAGACCAGTTTAAGAAAAAAAAAAAGAAAAGAAAAGATAATATGGCTAGAAATTATTAAGCCTTCGAAGTGACTTACATCGAGATTGCGCAGGGGAGAAAATAAATCTTCCAGAGGAGCAAAGCAGAATAAATAAAACTTTCCATATCGTTAATTTTTCAAAAAGCCGAGGAGAAAAGAAACCTCCTCTTTCACCCCCATCGACAATGGAGCTGCTGTTAGCTCTCATACCTTATGCACGATGTCCGCATTGTGTATGCACCGACGCAACTGCGCGCAAGACGCGGCGCTGATTGCCTCGCCGAACAAAGGGTTACGCTCCATTTTCTCTCACCTTACCCGTACTCGGACGCGCGGCCTAAGTGTGAGCCCCGGCGTATACGCGTATTCCACGGCGCGTCTGCGTTTACACTCCATTATATTTTCACGAAGTCGCGGGAGCAGAGGAGGGGGAGGGGCAGGGGGTAGGAGGGAAGAAAGTGAGAGAGCAACGCATTGCCTCAGCGAGACAAGGGGGAGAAAAAGAGGCGCTGCTTCGAGGAACGATAAAGGAGGCGCATTTTCCGCCCTTAGCTGCTCCGATGAATCTTGCGTGCGGCGGCGACGCGCCGCTCAGACCTCGCGTGGCTGCAGGCGTAAATTTTCTATTCCGATCGCAAAAACCGCCGATGACTTACTCTCCTCGAGGCTCCCCGGATGCCCCGCACATGTTCAGAATCCTCCGCTTAAAAGAAAAAATCGCGACGTCATCTTGTCAACTTACACTTTCTTTGAGCGATATTTCACGAGGAATTCTCTTGCTTAACTCGCCGGATTTGCATGAAATTATTGCATATTTTTCTAATTTTTTAAATTATATATCAATACTTAAATGTCACCACGCCTTTCATGCATTACATCTCTTCTTATTATTTAAAATACGATAAAGAAAAATATTTATGAGCGTTGAAACTTTGTAATTTTACTTACTTTTCAGTATTTTTTAAATAATTTCTTTTTAGTGCACTTTTAAATATTACATTTGAATAAAATGAGTAAAAAAACTTTCTTTTTTAAACTACCTTCACAAAAGTTTAATTACAATTTTATAAATGTGGTAAATAAAAAAAAGATTTATAAAAAAATAAACCATTAAAAAATTTGTACGAATTTAAATCACGAGAAATCTGCTTATCTGCGTGTTTAAAACCAACGGGGAACCCTTTTAACAGATGAAAAAAGTGCCATCTATGCTCGCGGTATTCCTCTTTCTCGTTTGCATTAACGTAGGCGAAATCAAAGGTGCACAAAAAGGAATTATGTTTCGGGTCCAGTGGAGCTTAAAAAGTACCATCCTAATAATTCATGGCCTTATCGCGAATCTCTTTCTCTCTCCCTTCCTCCTCCAGCTCCTCCCGCGCGGTAATCCTTTCTTCTTTCAACTTTAAGCCCTGCGTACGCAAACACAGTGTTAATCCATTATAATTGCGAAGTTGCTCGTTGTCGCATCCCTCGTTTTTTCTATTAAGCTCGACGCACTAACATCGGATTGCGGTAATGCGACTACATTTCCCCGGCGCATCCACGCCGTCGTCAGGTAAATTCGCGCGTCGTGAAATTGCGGCTGCAAGTGAGAGACCGTACCGGCGCGGCGAGAGACGCCACGGTCAACACCGAGACATTGGTAGGTTGCCATTACCCTAAGCACTTCCCCTAATAGAGTGCGCCCGCGTAATAATGTTCATTCAGCGAATTTCATTTTACAGATGCTTATGGATTTCCGCTGATGCCGCCTCAACTTGCGCCTCGACTGAAACTATTTTAAAATAACAATCAGGAGGGTTCTTCGATTAAATAATTTGCTATATTACAGTTTATATTTTTTTGGGGAAAAATTTACGAAGGAGATAATTAGCGAAATGCGAAGCTTGGCGAGGAAATAGTAGTGATGTAATCTTAATAACATATGTTAAATAAAATTTAATAAAGATTACTATGCTTCTTTGAAATGTTGAAACAATCTCATTTTGCAGTAAGGATGTTGCTATGAAGTAAAAATTATATTCGTAGTAATTTTTACATTATTTTATAAAAGAAATATTAATCATTAGTAGATTGTTTTTACTATTTAATAGGTAATGTAGGAGAAAGCAATGATTGATATTTCTTTTATGAAATAATTTAAAAATTAGTAATCTTCATTTCATGGCAACATACTTTATTTACTAAAAAATAAGTTTTGTTATAACTTTTTAATGGTAACCTACATAAGAATTTTTACTAAATTCAAGAACGTTGGCAGACTTATAACGTTATACATTTTGATTATCTTTCATGATGTTTAATTATTCAACGTTATCTATTATCAACATTATCAAATTTAGTAAAAATTCTTATGTTCCATTAAAAAGTTAAAACAGACTTATTTCTTAGTAAATGAAGTATGTTTAATAATTGAACATTATGAAGTACAAAATCTGAATATAATCAACCCTGTAAGTCAGTGAACGTTAACAAATTTAGTAAAAAATTCATATGTTATATACATTAAATAATAGTAATATAGTAATAATTGTGAAATGTAAAAAAAAATTGATTGGAATCTACAGTTTTATTTAAAATAATTTTATGAAAAATTAGCTTTCCTTTACTAGTCAACTTGAGCGTATTTGTAGAGGAAAAAAGGCGGAAAGATGAGAGTGAAACGAAGACTTGGAAAATCCTACTCTTACGAAGCATGGCACGGATAGATCGTACGTCATCCTCCGACGACGGTTCCTTCCTCTTTCACGCTTACGCGGAAGCGCTTACCTACACAACCGCCGGCTATTCTTCTGCAGGATTCCGTGCAGCGCAAACGCAAAAAAATCTCGCCCTCCCGCTGATGCCTTAGTTTTCTGCTTTATTTGAAAATTTTATGGAACTACTGATAGCACATTTTATGAGCTTTATTTATTTTGAATAAATAAAGTGATACTTAATAGTATGGAGAACATCTATTCCAATATTCATGGGTATAAAGCTTTATACTTTATTTTTATCGCAAGGAGCAGGTATTATGCTATTTGCTTTTACGCTACCTCACGGATTTTTCATGCATACTCATATCTCCGAGGTTACATATATTTACGTAAGAATATTCAACGACAGGCGAGGAAAGTTTTATCGTAATGGCATTATACCTCCTTTTAAATTACGATAATAAAGAAAATCCAAACTGTCTTTCCGATAACCGATCAGCAATGCCAATATTAAAACTTATTAGCGTTTCAATATTAATTACTGTAATTCCCCAGTTATCCATTTTTAACCTTTATCGATTAAACAATCACGCGTCTTACTATTACAGCCCTGAATACTTGATATAAATTTCAGCGATAATTCAATAATAATCGATTAACATTGTTTCATACGTACAAGTAGCATTTCAATGAAATAATCCCCGCACAAACTGGAGTACCTAGTACTTTATACCCTCCAGATTTTTTTGAAGCACAAAGAGAATCAGCAAACGCTAAATAAATTGTCATCTGAAAATCTTTCCATTCCGCGAGCTGATAAAGTGTTAAGGCTTATACAGCCATAGAAATATTTAACAGCGTGTACGCGGCAGAAGCGCGGCAGCGGCCAATTCAGAGCGAGCGAATCTCATGTCGCTGCTTAACGGGACACGATAATTTAGCGTCGCATTCTCCGCCTCTTTCATTTGCCATTGCGGCGGCAGCCGCGGCAAAGGCTCCCCCGCACTCGTTGCCCCTGGATTGTCCTTTGCTTCAGCCTTGCCTCGCGCTCAGAACGCATCTTCACAGCGCACCATTGCCCCATATAAAGAGGTAACGCTCGAACAATGAGATTAATTATAACGCAGGTCCGGATTGCTGCAAAGCCGCTATTTGCGGGAAACGTAGCGGCAAAAGCCACTGCAAGCGAGCAGAAGGCTATAGAGAGAGAGAGAGAGAGAGAGAGAGACGGAGATAGAGTGAGAGAGAAAGATAGAGAGTGAGAGAGAGAGAGGTGCATTCCGGACTGACTTTGCGGGTAACTGCCTCTGAGAAAGTCAAGTTTTAACAATGAAGCGATTATTGTCTGTACCGGCTCCCAGAGTGACCTTAGTGCGTGAACTTGCCGTGACTAATGTCTCGCCGCGAGGACCTTTACCTAAGTTATTTAAGTCCGCTTTCTTTTGTAATTTCCTTTCTTTCAGCAACGTTGTTAGCCTTTTTTCTGTTAGACCGTCGACTCGGAGCCGAAACGAATTGCAATGAACAAATTAACCTGTGGTTTCGCGCTAAAGCGTTTTACTGAAAGTAATTGAATTAGTTCTATCTAGTATAATGTAATACTTACATATCGTTACCTCTAACGAAGAAAAGCAGTTTTAAAAAAATGATTATTTTAAAATTTTAATCTGCCATTTGTAAAGCACTAGAGAGTAGAGTAAACACTTCTAAAACCTGATAAAATTAGGGTACCACACGAATTATACCATAAGTAGTTAGCTGGCTCTGGAAGTGTCTACTTTACTCTATAGTGCTTCAAAAATGGCCGATTAAAATAGTCCTTTTTTGAAAAGTGCTTTTCTTCGATAGAGGCGACGATGTGGAATCTTCATTTCTAACGGGACACTATTAAAATTTTGTACGATTTTAATCGATTTTATGTGATAGACCTTATTATCAATTTAATTGCACAGCTATGACGGTATCAATCACGGACCATTAATCGCTAATTTATTATTCATTGTTATCTTGCATCCCATAATATATTCACGTATTGTAAACATATACGTACACGCATGGTGTAATACCAACCAACACTTTATAGGCAATAAAGTATAAAATTTTCTAACATTCATTAATTGATTAAAAATATAGGAAGTCAATTTTGTGAATACTCCTGAAGAAAATTGCCTGAACCTTCGTCATTCGTTTTCAATATGACGTCTATTATACTATCATATCAAATCGAGTCCACTTCAAACGAAACGGACTCAGCAAATAATGAAATGAGATTCTGTTCAAAACGATTAGCCTTTAATTGTTTATACCTTGTCACAAAGTAATAATAGACGCAGATTAAAATTATTAATTTTAAGCCACTTACTTCCCCCCCATCAAACTGACTATAAGAAACTATTGAAATTAAAATGGCATTAATCAAGCAAATCGGGACACTGAATAGCGGAACGTTGAATGAGCGTAGAGTCATAATTTTCTTTAGCAGTAATAATTTGATCAAAGCTCGCGCTTTGTGCAACCCCGCGCGCTGTCTCCTCTTCTCGTTCTTTCCATCTCTTCCTCCCTCCTTCTTCTTTCTCGTACTCTCACTAACGTCGGTAAAGTGAAAACTTAATGGTCGCTAGAGGGAAACCGTGTTACGTGGGCACTGCTTCCACCATCCCGTCGTATATTTAAGGCGTTTAAAGCATTTCGAACCGTGAAAATAGCCTGATTTGCATACATACAGCTTTGGAATTCATGAAAAATTCATGGAGTAAGTAGTGCTATACCAAGAATTATACCCCTTCTAGTCCTCCGTCCCTCCTCCCACCACTTTACTATCAATTCCTTATTACTGCCACTGCACCCCCCCCCTTCCACCCCTTTTTTATTAGCAGCCCCTATCTTTATACGTCTGGACATGCGAATGTGTCGCATGTATGTGCTTGGATGCTGATGCTATGCATGAGTTATTGCGTGCGGCATCAATACTTTTATTCATCCTGTCGTTGCCCTCGTTTCCAGAATATCGTAAAAAAATCCATTTACCGTTTGACTTGGCTGAAATAGCTCGCTTTTCTGGATACGGCAGTTGATATCTCTGGATTGACTTTGTTACAATTTGTAAGCAATAAAATTGTCACTCCCGGGAACCGTACCGTAGCTACTCTGAAATATTATACTTTAAAGAATTATTTAAGAATAAACTTATCGCTTAAAATGCTGAGAGGAAAAGAAGGGACATGCATGCAGACAGCAAATAACAATACTAAAAGAAATTATATTACTTACAATAGACTGTAAAGATTTATGGAATTTATTTCCAGTGTGTATTCCGCGGTATATGTACATTAAGTTTTGAAACAACAAGAATACAAAGTTTATTGGCTAAATCAATCGATTCCCAGCGCATTGAATTGATAAATTTAACTTCTGTGCACGTGCGACATGCAGAATTCCTATCACGTAATGCATATACTATTAAACGAAAAAGTTATTTTACGACGTTACATTTCTAATTGCGCATGTTGCATTTTGTAGGATACCCATTAACGGCGAAAACTCGCATGAATGCAATTTATATCGGTCGTTTCAAGCTTTAGAGTGCTTTTGATATCCGACACTGAGGCGGTAGCGGCTAAGTAAATTAAATTCTAAAACACATAAAAGTTGACGTGGAAATTCAATCGATATACCTACGTGGCATACGAAAGCTTGTTGCGGATGGGAGGTATATGCCTTTACATTCGGGTGATATAATGATAAAGCAGGGTCATTTTCAAACAGAGGGACACCTTATTAATTCTTTGTGTTGAATTTATTTTTTAAAAGAAATATAAAATTGATATGTTTTACAGAGAATTTTCATCTTATTCGCGTAAATAAACGTTGGAGGAATTTATTTTTAAAACAACCCGGGGACTTTTCTAATATTGACAGGTATAAATGAAATGCCCTCAAGTACGTTCATAACAATATATGTCAAATAGAGATTTTTTTGTTTCATTCTAGTAGAATATTGCATAGATTCAAACGAATCTGTTATTCCATCAAATTTAATCTATTGCTTCGATAAAAAAATTCTTTTGATGCAATAAATCCAAGAATGTTCAGAAACTTTTTTCTGGCACGATTTTCATATTTTTTTCTTTTTTTTTTTTTTTTTTTTTTTTTTTTAAGCGAACCTAAAGAGTTACTTTTTTGGTCTGCTGGCAAAAAAGTTACTTTTGTGCCCAATAAGCCCTTTTTTGCTACATTTTTTTTCCAGAAAAAAAGCGCGCGCCCTTCTAAAGCTGCATAAAATCGAAGAAATTACCTGATCCTCCATAAAATTCTGCAGCTCTCTAGCAAAAGGATATAGTAATTCCACATTTTGAAGAATTAATAAGCTTCTTTTTTAAAGCTCGAATGTCAAAAAAATTGGGGAGCTACTTTAAGGTGCTCTCTTCTTCTTCCTTTTTTCTCGTCTTCGAATAAAAAACTTACTTCGCGCACTTGCCGCACAACGCACCAATTAACCATTCAAAAAAAAATCGGATTAAACACCAGGAAGAGAGTCGAAAAGAGCGTGTGTCCCCTCGATTGAAATTCCCGCGGTATAATCCAGTGGCCGAGGTCTGACAAAGGTGAGATACAAACGTACCTGCCCCGGCGAAGTCTCCGGCAACTTGCTCCGCAAAGGTGACGAGGAGACCGTGTGTTTGTCGCTCCCCGCGGTGCAGTCTGCACTTCTAACGCTCGCGGATACAAAATTGAATTGTGACGGGGCGCGAAAATAGATGCATGCTGCTCACGAGTGCGAGTACAGGGGGTGCAGTGACACCGCGCGGCCGGGCGTGTGGCGCTCCTACGTGACCGATGTAAATCAATGGGAGACGATGCGACAAAGGCTTCCTTCGAATGCGCTGTGCATTTCCACCTCCGGAGATGATGTCCGGGCCGCGCGAAATTATTATTATACTCGCGAGTGCAAGCGCCAGAGAAACGGAGACGAATCCCGCGCGTCGGACAAAGGTTGCAAGTGGCGACGCCGATCTCAGCAGCGCGAAGAGCTTCGCGGACAATTCTGATGATTCGTGTTGATATCAATTCGAATTATTGTCCGTAAACTATATTTATTTATTTAAATATTTCCACGGACTGTGTAGTCCTTGTAAGTACAATCTAGAAACAACTTAAGGATATTCTTAAACTAACAAACTACTGTAATCTTAATACTAAACTTAAAATGTACATGTAAATGTTCGTAACGAGTTTCTAATCGGTCCAATAGAACTAATGGATGATATACTATTGGGCAAGAAGTTCCAGAGCCTTTTCACTCTGTTAAGGGTAGAATAAAAACCGAAATTTGTCATACATTTCTGCTACTATTGGCCTATTCTAATACTTTAAACGGGAAGTCTGTAAGTAAGTAATTGTACAATATCAATGCAGTTTTTTTTTAGATACACTTGAAATAAATTTTCAAAAAATTGCAACGTTGAAGATTCTTTTTTTTTTTCGTCTGCATTTTGTCTTTACTTTTTCTTTTTCTTATATTTTTCGAGCTTATCAACGAAATATGTAACCTTCTTTTTTAATTTTAAAAACGTTCCGCAAGAATTTATTTCGGTCGAGTGTACAATCATAGCTTTATTGACGAAAAAAGAAGAAAAAGTACGGTAATATTTTACTTTAACGTAATTAGTCTTTTTGATTATGTGGTATATTTGGAAAAGCAATTGCTCAGAGTATATATTTTGAATGAACTGCTTTCTCAAAATTATTAAACGCAAATAGCTTTGAATTCGTAGTCAAATCGCAAAGTACATATTTATCAATCTTATTAGTTGGGACTCTGCAAAGAGACGGTGTAGACTTATGAAGCCTCTATAGTAGAAAAGTCTCTCCAAACATCGACGATCATTCAATATTTTTTTTCAATTAATTTTTCCGTCGATCTCTTCTGCATCTATTATGTCATCGTACGTAAAATATTTACGTATAGACATTAGTATGGAGAATAATAGAAGTATAAAGTATAACGCAATTTACACTGGATGTGATAAGAGCGATTGTCGAATTAATTATGAAACTCTATAGGTGAGGAGAAGTAGGGGGATGCATCTGCGAAGGTGCACGATATTCTAGACGGAGGTAAGGAATTAGCGGTTGCAAATTGCATCCTTGGATACTAAGTGGATTCGTTACGGCTTACAACCTCTTCCTCGAGACTCCAAGCAGGCACCCAGCTATACCGTCTACCTCCGCCGAGTTTCCTCTTGGCTGCGACTCTTTCTGTCCTTCTCATCCTCCTTCTTTCTCTCAACCATACAATCCCCTCCTCTCCTTTTTTGTCTAAGCTCCAGGAGCTTAAAAGCCTAACCTCAAACGAGGAAGGCTCCCGGCCGTCTCTCTCTCTCACTCTCTCTCTCTCTGATGCACCCACCCGGCGCATGGCTTCCCACAATTTTAACAAGGCTGATGACTGACCCGAGTTTCGCGCCGGCCCCCTTTTCGGTCTGTTTTGTACTTCTTACGGGCGCCGCAGAGGGGCATTTTTTCCTTTATCAACGAGGTAGCAACATCGCCGTAATCGGCTAAAAGCAGCGACTAATTCGGCACAGACTCACGGTGCCCTGGGACA
Organism: Sycophila texana; assembly: GCA_035582955.1. NCBI lineage: Eukaryota > Metazoa > Arthropoda > Insecta > Hymenoptera > Eurytomidae > Sycophila > Sycophila texana. The sequence goes on from JAWWEN010000048.1 coordinate 1,195,735, forward strand.
CGCCAATTGAAAAATTAAAAAATGGAGGGGATCTACGCAGATTTTAGAAGGACGCCTCTTATTTTATTTCCGTTTATTCAACTTATTACGAATTTATATTTCGTTGAAATCTACAGTTAAAGTCTCGTCCAATTTTCAAAATGATAGCATCGTTTTAAAAAAGTAAGCTTCCAGAAAAGTAAGCTTTTACAAATGTCTTATAGTTGCAGGTTTTATTATCCGACTAATACTTCTGGAAGCATCTAATAAAGCTTCTTTCTAATTTTTTATATATTACTTTACCTTTTTTTTTTAAGAAATCTGATGAGATATTTTACTTGAAATTTTTTGTAAGTAGATTTTGACTTACAATCTAGTGGACAAAAACACCTGTAGCGAAATGAAAATTAATCTTATAGATATACCTGCGTACATCCAAACAAATATTTTACTTTTTCATACAATTTATTTATATTTTATTGTAAGTTATTTTATTTTATTTTATTTTATAAATTTACGGGCTTCCAACCATTTACAAGTTGAAATACGAAATTAAATTGCAAAGTATTGCACAGTATAGCAGACCAGATTTAATAAGAGTGTAATGGAATTTCTTTTAAATTGTTCTTAAAACTAAAATCAGAAACTTCATCTGCCTCTATACCCAGACAATTCCAATTACAAAGCAATCTTTATAATAGAGAATTTGTTTGTATCCACATATAAAGCTCAACACGTAACCTCCAATATAATTTTTGAAAGCCTATCATTACACTCTTCGAAACTCTGAAGGAAAAATGCAAACAAAACACCAGAAAGCAACAATTTCTCCATCAAGTATAAAAAAAAAAACTCGACAAGCGGACTCACGTACGTGCTAAATTCGCATCTCTTACACCGGCGATCGTCCCCCTCAACGACATCGCCAAGTGAGCTCGCGAATCAGGGATGGCTGAATGATACGACGCGTTTAACGAACAGCTCCCCTTCAACTCGTCGAGTCTCGGATCCGGGGCATATAAAACGCGGGGCGTGCGCCGGTGCAAGTTCATTAGGAAGGGCGCCCGCGGGGCTCGCGTGCATTGTTGGGCCCCCGGCGGCCCCCGCGGCGCTCTCGCCCGTCTCGGCAATTACAGCATCAGCCTCATCCAGCCTTCCGCGGCGACGTCGACGTCACCCGGCGAGATAGGCGTAATCCACGTCGGAAGCCCGCTCGTAAGTCTCGGCGCATACACGCGAAGGCGGCGGAGCTGCAGCGGCGCGACATATGCGAGCCCCGCGGCCTCCGGCGTGACGACGCTGCGAAAGCCGCCGGCAGCCGCAGACGCCGGCCAGGATCCCCGGCGTCTTTACTTTACGAGCCGCAGCGAAGCCGGCCAGCGCCGCGGCCCGGGGGGTCGTCGGCGCGCGAATGGCCCCGCTCGCCGAGGGCATACGTCCTCGGTTAAGACCCAGTAAAAGCCGTGCGTAAAAGGCAGGAAACGAGCTGGATGAGCTTTTAGGGCGCTCGAAGGCCGAGGCGCGCCGGCACCGAGCGACCAGGTGTTACTGCGCGGCGAGAGGCAGGGAAGATGAATCGGCGGCTAAGCGCCCGCACCGTGAGCCGCGACGTGTATTAATTCCTGGCGTCATTTTCGCGGCTTGCTTCGGCGCTCTGATCGCTCGCCAAATGAGAAAGGCGAGGTGCTTCGCCGTGTCCGGGTCACCGCGGGTTCGACGAACTGGTCCTTTTGCTTGTTGTCAATTGGGTGCTAAGTTTAACGATCTTTTTAATGCTGCAATATAGCCTTCTTTTATGCTTTGTTTTTCTAGCGGGCTTTAGTTTATATTTTTTTAATGGACTGCGAGTGGTTTATGATGAATGGGTTGTTTCTGAATGTTTTATTATTTCCTTCTGCGTATAGGTACAGATAAAATTTCGCAACTACCTGATTACTTCTTCAGTGGTGAACTGCTTGATAGCCTGAATGTTATGAGGGATTTAAGAGTGCTTTTTACTGCAGTTTTAACGTTTACAATAAACATCATTTTTTGCTAATAATAAGACCATCGTCTTGCGTCACAGACTCTGTAATTGCCTTTGGAATTCAATAATGCTAATGGAGCTTTGTTTTGGTTACGTAAACCGTATCAACGACTTTTCTTATGAAATACTTTTTTGATTTAAGTAAAGGCTAGAGTATTTCGTAAGGTCAGCTGATAAAGTCGATGACTTTTAATAGATACAAAAATCTGAACAGGAAAAAAATGTGCATTCCATGATTACACGTTCTAGTAATAAAAAGTCAGGAAATTGCATTGGTAATTAATGTTTTGCAATCAATTCAAAACTACAACACTATCCTTTTTCTCGGGTGTGGTTTCCTCCCAGAAACATACGTTATGTCCATTTGAGACTACAAATCCCAAACAAACGCATACTCCTTGATCAAAAAAAAAAAAAAAAAAAAAAAAAAAAACAAAAAAAAAAAAAAAAATATATCGGCTGTTTAAAAAATGCTATTCTTGTCTACTGAACAACATTCCATTAGTCAGTATTGATAAATCACAATTTAAAAAAAATTAATTGCAATTAAAATCAAAAAAAGATTTATATAAATGAATTGCATGTTTAGCAAGGCAAAACATGCAATTCATTTATATAAATCTTTTAGGAAATTCGAGAATATACAATGCTAGTTAAATATTTATAATTAAAAGAAGGTAAAAAATGCGCTTTTTTCTAAGCAAAGAAGATTAATTGTTTTTAGTTTAAAATGTAATTTAAACTAGCGAAAACTAACAAGCGCGTTTAAATAGGATGTGCACTCTTGACAAACTGCTTTTAGTGTAAAAAAAAACCAAATGTGTCTCGGGAGCTTTAGACAGCAGCCCAACAACCAGGACAAAGATAATACCTTTGAAATAGTAAGAGGAATTTGTTTAAAATTTAAAAATAATAAGGATTTTTTTTATATTCAGTCGAAACAAGCGTAAATCTTCTACAACAAAGGAGATAACAACGATACGAATTTTATTCAAATCCCTGGGATGCTTTCATGTAAATAAAAACTATTGCAGTTATTCATTTAGCTACACAATTTTTTTTTACTTCAATAAACCAGTTCAATTTCACTCACTTTTCACCAATGTGAAAAAAATGTGGTATTATTGGTTTATACCCTGCATCTGGCCGCTGCGAGGAAAGTAAACTTGTGTGGACAATATCACGAATATGTGAACAATTTATAAAGCATTCTTCTAAAACCACAGTACAGTATTTACTTTAATACCCTATAGAATGACGAGCAAGAGTATCCAATACATTTGCACAATTTGACGTACCCACAACATGTTGCAAATTATATTTCTTACTTTTTTTTTTGCTTCATTCTGTTTCCTGAAATTATTCCATTCGTTGCGTAATTTATATAACTGCTAACTTTCGCGTGAATAATTTAATTATAATTTTAATTTTTTTTAAACATTTAGTCTTCGATATAAAAAAAGAGTTTCACAAAAGTGTCTTTAGCCTCAAATGATTTCACGCATTAACGCGATCTTAGCCTTAATATTTAACACTTGAATCAATGTCTTATCCAGAACATACAGGACTCCTTTACTAAGTCGTACGTTTTGCGGTCTTTTTTTGACGTAGCAGGTCTTGCTGCAGTTAGTCGAGCTTTGAGCGATCCCCGAAGGTCAGATCAGAACTTTTAAAAAAAAAAGTTCGCCACTCGCGCGCGGCAGGTCGTAGCGCCGACTAAGCCTGGAAATGCGACACTTAGTTTACCATAATTAGTTTCTCCGGGGTGCAATAGTTTTCCGAGTTCAAAGTTGGTCCGCTCGTTTTGTCAGCTTCGCAGCCTAAGCCTGTAGCTTGATATATGCGCGCGCGCACGCCCGACATTCGCGTCTTCCTCGTGTGTTTGCACTTTGCATTCACAATGACGATACATTATATTTTGCGCAGTTTCCCAGGGTGTTCGGACCCGGGCTCTTGCCTGAGCTGGGTAAATAATGCGCGCACCAAGCTTTGTTACAGTCGCGTACTCCTTTTCATTTTCACCTAAACTCCGGTTCGACAATTTACTTAACAAAATTCAAATGGCCGTGTTCACGCTGTGTTTTATACTTGTTTGTACATACTTTCTTGCTATCTTAGTTTCGCGTGGAACGCTCCATGTTGAGCCAAAAATAATTAATTAATATAACTTTTTTGTGTAATTAAACGTTATTTTGACAATAAAAGTAGTAAAAGCTGCTCATTTTTCTACGTGAGTAAAAGTAGTTTATTCCATGAGTGCTTTTCTATTTTCGTACTGTAATAACTGAACCTAAAATCAGGTAGAACCTAAGGTATATTATGTATAAGTAAAACTGAGATATCATATATATGTAACTATAAAGTATGACTTAAACGCGTCCAATAGAAAATATGATTAGGTGATGAGAAATTTACGTTTTGGGAATCGCACATCAGGTTTCAATACAATCAATGCAATATGCACATACTTAAAATAAATTTTACTTTAGATACAAATTTTATTAATCCTAAATTAAGCACGCACTTCATTCAGCGCTCAAGCAATCACAACAAGAAAAATACTATAACTACAATGAAAAGGCCACGTTTTTTTATAAAGGTATAATTTAACTTACTTACTATTAAAAATACATTTTTTTTAAAGACAATACAAAAAATAATTGAAATATAAAATGCACTATAAATTAATGAATTTCTTTGCCGATAAATATAAATATTAAATTCACGTAAAAACAAACAGTAATATCTTACAAAAAAAAATGAACGCTATTTTCCGTTAAGTAAGCAACGAAACAATAAGCTTCCGGAAAAACAAACAGATTGTCCGTTTCCGGGGAAAAATGATTCGAGCTGTCCGCGAAGACAGTGATGTATATAAGCAACAGTTCAGAGGCAGAGGCCGCGCAGGAGGATGAGTATTTAGAAACTTATCAGTCATCACTTCAATCAGTCGATAGGCGATCATCGGGAAAATCAATTGGAGGAGGCCCTCGCGCAATAAGCCGACGATAAATTTTACCAGGCACGCCGGCGTTCCTCGCTTTCGGAATATCAACGAGCGGAGGCGTACGTTCGCTCTCGTGACCCGCGCGGCAAGTCATCGCTCGGCAATCATTCACCTGCGGCGCCCAGTAGCGGCGGCGGTACCGGGCCAAGCGCGCCTCTGTCATACACCGAAGGAGTGCTTGATCACGATTTCCGAATCGACTCCTGTCGCGACGATCTTTCGCGGAAGACAAACCGCCCCTCTTGGCTCGCAGGACTGTTTACGTTTCCTCAGCGATCTGGTAATGCTTTACGGCCCATCGAGGAATACAAATTTATTTGATGATGACGTACTTTTAATTAAAGAAGATAAAAGTACATTTGTTTGTTAAAATGTTAGAAATACGTGTTCGATCTTTTGCGGGAGACAAACCATCCCTCTTGGCTCGCAGGACTGTTTACGCTTCCTCAGCGATCTGGTAATGCTTTACGGCCCATCGAGGAATACAAATTTATTTGACGATGACGTACTTTTAATTAAAGAAGATAAAAGTACATTTGTTTGCTAAAATGTTAGAAATACGTGTTCGATCTTTTGCGGGAGACAAACCACCCTTCTTGGCTCGCAGGACTGTTAACGCTTCCTGAGCGCCCTGGTAATGCTTTACGGCTCATCGAGGAATACAAATTTATTTGATGATGACGTACTTTTAATTAAAGAAGATAAAAGTACATTTGTTTGCTAGAATGTCAGAAACGCGTGTTCGATCCGCGGGAGACAAACCACCCCTCTTGGCTCGCAAGTATTTTTATGCTACCTGACAAGCTCTCCGATAATGCTTTGCGGCTCATCGAGGAATTAGTACATTTCGATACAAGTCCGGGAAAGTGGTCTTTAACGTGAAAAGGTCACACCGTATTTTTCGATATAACGACTGATGTTGAGAAAGTATGCGCAAAGTAGTATCTTTACGCGCGGCGTATATCAAAAACAAATTTATTTGATGACGTACTTTTAATTAAATAAAATGATTAAAAGTACGTTTTCTGCGAGAATGTCAGATGTACGTATCCTATGCACGGCAAGCTGGTAATAATACATTTCTATACAAGTGCGAAAAAGTGATTTTCAGCCTTGTGTAAAAATGTTAGGCTGAAATCACCTTATATATTTTTTATGCAAGGCACGATTTTACGAAGTTGATTTTGCCCAAGGAATGTCGAAAATTGGCAGTTTTTCAATTTAAAAAGATTCTAACGTTCGTGCAATAGTTTTATTCAAGTTTCAAGAAGGTTGCATTCTTCAGATAGTTTCAATGTTGAAAAGCTCGTAATTGCGTTGCATATCGAGCTGCCAATAATGAGATTTAATGACTGGAGGCTTATACGGTATAATTAATTCATTAGTTATAACGAATGTAAATATTCGTTCGATGCATGCATTCAAGCATTCAACGTATGTAAATTCTTATAACTACTTGTAGTGCTTACGGCAAACTCGATCTTTTTAATTATATCTTCGAGCAATAAACGTAGTACAAAAAAAATCACCACTTGGAGATCCTCGTGTAGTAATTAATATAAAACAGTGGCATTAACATCGCTTAAACAAAGTTAAAAAGATTAACAGTGTCAATAATAGGGGATTAAAGGCAGCGAGAGGATTGTATATAAAACAAGTTAGGACAAATCCTCGCTTAGCCGAACAAAACGTACATTTTCCCGTACTTTATTTACAAAAGCAAAGCGTAGGTAGGTGTAAGCATGTGAGTTTGCGAGCCGCTTCGGCGCTAATGGAAAGGTGTTAGCCGCCGACGAGATGTGGAGGGAAAGAAAGATAGGTGAGGGAAGTGAGCTGCGCTTTAGAAAGGGTCGAGAGAGGGAGGAAGAGAGAGCAGAGCGAGAAAATCCCCGTCGCAAGCACGTGAATGATCTGCTGGGTTTCGGCCCGGCGGAAGCCTCATTTTTCAGGCCTCGGGATGTAACCTCTTCCTCGCTCGCCGCGTCGACCCCCCTCTTTGCACCCTCACCGCCGCCGAGGTTCGACCTTCAACCTACATAAGCACGTACTTTACCGTCCGACCCCGATATCCGTCATCGGAATGGCGCTCTACCCGCAGCGGCTAGAGAAGGTTAAGATGAAAAGTTGAGAGGCAGAGACAAAGGCCCCGAGGAGGAATAAGCGGCTGCCCGAGCGGACTGACAAATTTCATTTCGCAGTCGCTTTCCAGCGAGTGAAAGAAAAAATGCGAATCGACGACTCGATGGCCTGTTGAGACTCTTTCTTTTTATCACGGGAGTACGTACATACACTGGGAGAATTTTTTCGTAAAAATTACACGAAAAGAGAGTTGAAAGCGCTGAAAATTTTTACAGGAAAATCACTGCAAGTTTTACTTGAACTTAAAATGGTCGGCGAATCTTTGTAATTTTTACAAGAAAAGCTCCGTAATTTACTATGATTATACATTAAGCTTTTCAGAATTATAAACTCGTTAATTAATTTATGTTATCATCAAAACGTTCTAACATTTTTATGTAAATCGTCGATTAAAAATGGGCTTAGTCTTTAGTTTTTATGTAGAATAGGAAATTTTTATGGACAATTATCTTCGTAAATTTTACAGAGCTTTTCATGTAAAAATAAAGACTAAAAGTTTTGCAGCAAACGTTAAAAAATTAAGAAGTTAAAAATTACAGCGACTTACCCTAAAAAATGTCCGAAGCTTGCAAGCCATAATCCAGCCATTACGTTTTTTCATGTAATTTTTACGAGAAGCTTCAAGCTACTAAAAAATTTTTTCTGTCTACATATCGAACATTAGACAGAATGCCGCGGTCGTTTTATTTTTTACATCCTCTCCAAGCATCGATTCTCCCTTTTCTCACCTTGACCCTCTTCACTTCCTCATTACATAACGCAAGACTCGCGCCCGTCGATTTTTTCTGATTTTCCAAATGTCGAGTGAGCGCTCCTCGAGCCTCTCGCGGGCGCACTGTATAATACACAGTATATGTGCGATTCTACGGACTTAGACAAACAACTGGGGTATTAAAAATAAAAAAAAAATTTTGAAAGCACACCTAC
>JAWWEN010000048.1:1213392-1225289 GCA_035582955.1 Sycophila texana
CCCCCCCCCGCGACCCCCCCCCCCCCCCCCGCCGCGATTGATGATTTCTTCGTAATTCGCGAGAGCGGGGTAACCACCACCCTTCCCCGACGCGCTCTGGTTTTCGCGCAGCAAAACTCAAAGCGGTCCTGGCTGCGAGGACGCACGAAACTTTATAATTGGACACGTGTCGCTCTGCGCGCTCCTCCAGAGCCATTCCAGCCGCATCCATCCGTCGAACTCTCGCGCCGCGCGACGGGACCGCAGGCTTGGAGTATGCTCGATCGGTCGCGCTTTCGCATTAATTGGAGGCGCAATTAAAACGGCTACTGTGTGTATATTCTCAATACACGAGGCGCCACGAGTGCACGCACTTGGCAGTTAAAACAGGACGCGTCTCTTCCCGCGACGAGTATACAGGCTGTGGGGGGGTGAGGGCGGGGTAAAAAATTTGCGAGGCGGTAAAGCTTGATCGGACGACTTTGAAAGCGTATGTGATGGTTTTTTTTTTATTACTAGTAGAATCCAAAGCCACTTTTTTAATCGTATTTAAAATTTTTAACATTAGATTTTTAAATTCAGCGCCTTTTAACCGGATATGCCCGTTCTTCAATCAAATCACGTTTTAAAATACTTCACAGCATCCTGCCAAGCTTTTATTTAAGAGAGGATACTTCGGAACGGTGAGCACCTTGATTCTGCTTTATTGCTGTCGACTTATATTAAAAGTTTGTTTCTTGTTGATTGTTAACGGATGTTTACTCTTGAGTTCTATTGTTTAATGCCGCTTGGACTTTTCTGTAATACTCGAGTGCTAATTTTGTTTGCAGTATTTCTCTAATTAACAATACTGGGGAAAAAACGGGGAATTCTTGGATGTCGTGTGTATACTTGGATAGTATTGTGAAAATGCAAATCATTTTAATTGGAATAATGAAGATTTCAACGAGTAATGCGGTGTACAGAATGCTCGAAATGTTTTGCGCTTTCAATTCTTTAAATAACTGTTTTTGTAATAATAAGCTTACACAGTAAATAGTGACATTTTTATTTTAGCCCGGTAAATTAATTTAATGAAATAAAATACAAATGAATCTGCAAAAAATTTATTTGCATCCTACATCACTTGCGTTAATATCGTTTAATTATATTCATAATATATAAATTATATCAGTTAAACGAAGTTATTAAATTTAGCTTTTATTTATGCATCTTTTATTGATTTAAAATGAAAATAAATCGTAAAAGATAAAGTTAAAGTTAAAAATTCGTATATAAATTACAAAGTTTACACACGTGTACGGAATTAAAATTTCTCTCAAGTTCGCAGAACTTTCTGTATCCAGGAAATTTGAAAAAAGAAAGGCAATACAATCGATGAAAGTATACGCTGCGCGCGGATATAATTTGTTTTCTTTGGTAGAACTTCTGAAAATAAAATATATGTTCGCCTCTTTTCACTCTGCATATGAATAAACGAAAATAAATCTCGAGGCTCTAGGTCCAAATCTCCGATAATATCCCACTATCGCATTATTTCTTTCCGATATATCATTTGGGAATGGAGAGGGAAAAACCGGAGGGAGGAAAAAAGGTCTGAGGAATGCGATTTCTTATCAAGTCCAATAGCACCGGAATGAAATGGGTTCAAAATCTCTATTTTCAGTTAGGAAGGAGAGACACAGAGAGAGAGAGAGAGAAAGAGAGGAGAAGAAGAAATAAATTTTTAAAACTTTATTTAAAACAAGTGATAGCGTTGCACAAGATCGAAATTTCAAAATTTGCTGTTTTCCATTGAAAAAGTTCGCAAAATGTTTTCAATCTCCCTCCACCATTAATAAAACCAGTCGAATGATTCGTAAACGTAAAAATTTTTATCTTCACCCCAAAGCTTATAAAGCAGTACAGTTGTTGACCCACCAATAGTCATTGACCTTTTAACATGGGATAGGTTATGTCAATCTCTGTATTAAACCGGGTTAACCACTATATTTTTCGTCTGCTTAAAAGGTCAAATAACTGTACTGTTTACCCTAAATAAAAAAAAATTAAATTTTATAAATATTATTGTAAATATTAAATATTATAAAGTGTTTACACGTCTCACCCTAGTTCATAACGCGTCGAGCCAGCCACGAGTTTTCATGTTTCGTTTAAAAGTTTAATACATGATTTAAGAGGAAATAAAAATACAAATCTTCTTCCAGGAGGAAGCAATAAACGACGCCGTCTCGCGGCTGCAGCTATATATCCCTCGAGCTGGCTCGTACAACGGGACCAGGGGAGATACACCCCTCCATTTACTTTATTCCGAGGAATCCCGGAGTCTCTCGGCTCGGCCTTAATTTCGAATCGACCTAAGTGAGATAAAGATGTAGATGGAGAAAATGCACGGGGCAAGAGGGGGAGGAGAGGGGCGAGCACCAGACGGCGCGTCTAGGCCGAAACAAAAAAAAAGGGCAAAAGTTTAAATCTCGCTTTTCGATTCGAGGCTTCGATTGCCGCTGCATCGGTGTACAGGGCGAAGGAGGCATTTCGATTGAGGCGCCTTAAGCGCGCCCCGCGCGCCTATATATATATAGCGAGCCGCCGCTCCAGCAGCCCCTATCGGATTGGACCACTCTCCGGGGTGGTTTTACGAAAAGCGAGATCCTCCCCCTCGCCGCGCGGGGGCTTTAAGGAGGGCCGACGTGGACAGGCCGGGGAGAGTTCAGTTGCGATGGCCGATAAAGTGTCGCGGGGGAACCGATAGCCGGAGACTTCCCATACTTTAAAGGGCGCCGTCGTAAAGTTACGCGCGTTCGACTCCATCGGCGCCTTCCCACGCGACGATGAATTTAAATTAATGAGGTGGAGGGCACCTCGTGCGCCGAGGAAATTTTTCATTAGCGACTAAGCGCTTGCTGTACGCAGCTACAGACCAAACTGCGTTAGCGCAAATCGAATTCGTTCCCTGGACGTCGCTGAAGTAACGAAGGAACACTGTCGGCGCGCTTTTTTAACTTTAGTGCGTGGAGAGAATGAATCTACTTTAAAGTTGAATTAATGAAAAAAATAAGCGAGAGTTAGCGATGCACAGTGAAAATGCAGTTACGTTAGTTGATGATTAGTAGAGCGCGTTTCACTAATTTTTAGTCATTTATCGCTAATTCCACTTTACAGAGGAGGGTTTAACTGAGAATCGCTAATGAGTTGAGGTCTTGATGTAGATTTCATTGCGTGTCTGTATAAAGCGCGCTTCTTCGGCGCGCACTGATAAAAACCAACGTTTAAACATTTTTTAGTTATGACCGTATTTATTGTTCTTTAAAACTGTTTAATGACAGTGATAAAGTTTAATATAATATTATTAAATAAATAAAATTAAGTTCCAATGAAATTGGCCGTTATAGAAACTGTTGTGTTATTTAAAGAATTAAAAAGCCACTTCTCCGATTCATTAAGAACTTTATTTGTTCTCATTCTTAGTCGCTGAGTATTAAAAAACGAACGCTTAAAAATGCACCAGAGAACGCCACAATGCAAAAATACAGTAAAAATTAAATAAGCTTTTATGTAGCCACGAACGAGCGCAAAGAGCTTTTAAATAAACTAATCTGGTTCGCATTATCTAATGTCAAAAAGCGTTCTACCTTTTATCAAATACACGATGTCAATTTACCCGTGATGCGCTACATGCATTAAAGAACAAAATAACACATCAACGTCATCAAAAGATGAAAACAAAATTGAGTTAACTAGTCTAGACTGTGCATTAATCGCGAAAATAAAGCGGTAAGGTTCGCCCGAAGAAAGAAAATTAACCAATCCGATAGTAAAAGACAAACACGAAAGGTATACAAATTAAATTCCAGTCAGTTTAACTGTTTTGAGAAATGGGCCGAGTTTACCCCTGAGGTGGGTGGAAAGACAGCGAATGCAAACCGCGGGTTCATCGATTGTGGAAAGTGCGAGCGAGGGAGAAAGGCGAAATGAGCGGTTCCGGGGCGCGCCGGAGAAAGAGGGAGAAAGAGGCGACCGAGCGGAGAAGGCGTGCGACTGCTGCAGCCGATAATTCAAGCGTTAGGCACTTGTAGACACTTTAACTTGGAACAAATAGACGACAAAGTTTACAGCTGAGGTTAACTGCGAGGGATTCGTCGCCTCCCGCGAGCGACTAAATTATGTATTAACTTTCGCGAGCGAACGGCCCATTCGATGGAAAACCACACTTACATTAAGAGGCTAACCCGTTTTGCCCCGCCAGCCCCGGCCTTCTCTTCGCTCGGCGGCAGTAGTCGCTTCCCGCCGCGCGATGGCTCAAAGTTATCTCCCCGGGAAACGGGCTACCGGGGATAACAAGCGTAAATACCGGAATAACTTTTACGCTTTTGTTTTACGTCTAATGAAGATTTATTCTAATTTATATGGCTTCTTTTCCACTGCCGTGCGCCGGTGTAACATTCGCGCTCGTTCGGTGATTTGAAACGGTAACTTTTACCATTTTACGGAAAGCTATATATTAGATAAGTAATCTTGCGCGTAGTGACCGTTGAACGTTATTAACTAACTATAACTTACCGGCTGTTTATTTTGCCTTTTGTGATTTTTTTTTACGCTCGAGCGATTAAATTAACAAAAGTAACGTTGAGAAAGCAAACAGAATATCGAACTCATCCAAACCGTCTGGTGATTTAAAACGGTAACTTTTACTATTTTTCGGAAAACCATATTTTAGTTAAGTATAATCTTGCTCTTAGTGATTGTTGAACGTTATTAACTAATTAACTTACCGGCTGTTTGTTTTGCCTTTTGTGATTTTTTTTTACGCTCGAGCGATTAAATTAACAAAAATAACGTTGAGAAAGCAAACAGAATATCGAACTCATCCAAAGGTCGGAAGAGGATTTCGACCGAGTTTCTCATTAGGACTGCTATGTTCTAACTTTGTTCATGGATTTCAAATTTGATGTTCCTCTAGAGCATACTAGAAACCTAAAGCGCCAGTTCAATTAGCTTCTTTCCTTTCTTACACATCTGTACTTCCATTCGGGGTAGTTGCGGAAATGTATAATACATGCAATCACACGTACGTACATATATAGCATGAATCCAAAAGATTCTATTTGTGAAACGTTCCACGTCGTGAGATATTTATCTACAAAAAGCAAACTTTCCTGTACAATAATATACTGATTAAATGCCGTAAAAAACATAAAATTTTATATTTAACAGGAGAGTTTCACACCACCGGACCGTTGATTTAAATAACACTTCGATAATTACATGAATGATGCAACTAAACCGCTCATGTTTTAATCCCACGAGCTTTTGTTCAGAAGATCTATTTAAAAACATGCTAAATGTTAACAAAATTTGGTGTATATATCCTAAATAAAGCTCCATGAGGTCAAATTAAAAGTGGTCTTCACTATTCGGTACTAAAAGACTATTCTCAAATTTTCATCCAAATCGGCGAACGACACTCTCCTAATTAGAGAATCTTCTACTCCAGATTCAATAACTCTTTAAAAAAGGGTACTCCTAACACACTTACTTCATTAATATAATTACACATAATCGTGTAATATTAATGAATTACGATCGTAATGTACATCACCACCAGCAGGGTCTCCACTCGCACCCAAATTGCTTTATGAACTCTTGGCCTAAGAGAGCGAGAAGGGGCGAGTCGATCGATGCCAAAATTGCGACGAGAGGGAGAGAAGCGTCGAGCGCGAAGCTCGCAGTATCTGCGAAAGTTCCGGCGGGCTAGTTAAGTTTATTAATTGTACACCGAGGCTGCGGCCCGCAGAGCCACGACCGCGGGAGTTCGTTAAAGACTCGGGGCCAGCGCGCGCCAGCCCAATTGCCCATTATGGCTGACCTTTCTTTAACGAAAAATGCCCTCGCGAAAAACTTCCCGGCCAACTGTGGCTATATTGATGGCTATTTAACGTAACTTTCTTGGAACTTTGAGTTGATAATTTTTCTTGCCGGTGTCACAAAAAGGTACTATAGTGGGTATGAAGGGAGGAGGCGAACGACGGACTTTCTTAATCGCGAGCGAAATTCTCCTCTTCTTTTATACCTTCTTTTTGCGAGAGACATTTTTTTGCGCGCACACCGCGCATGTGTGGGTCCGATGAAAGTGGGATTTTGGCGGACCGTCGATTCTCGAAGCTTATAATCACCGGCAAAGTTTTTTCCCCGCAATTATGAGACCTTCGAGATTTATGAATTTTTTTTTTTTTGCGAGTTATATTAATGAACACTCGCGAGGCCGTTTCTTTAAATCCATCTGGTAATTCATCTTTCTTTGAGCTTACGATATGACAGTCAAATTATTGATAAGACTTTTATATTGCATATGATTAATACTCGTGACAAATTTTGAATTAGAATCATCAATCACGCGGTAGCACGGCAATTGTCGATAATTTTCAAACTACTTTAAAAATTTCTCAAATTTTTCATTTTTAATCACGCTCGAACGATGATTATAGCATCGGTAAAAATGAAGGGGATCTAAGCTCTTGAAATTTATGTGCGAAAACACGCCGAATCGAGCCGGTTAATCTGAATATAATTGCACGCTTTCAACATTTAATAGTACACCAGCTCCTGAAAAAAAGGACCATTAACGAGATATTTCATTTGTCATAGTAAAAAAAAAAAAAAAAAAAAATCCACGACGCACCGCCGAGTTATATCGACCACTCGATAAAGAGATCGCCCGACGAGAATGACGCGCCGACTTTCCTACGGGAGGAGGGGAGAAGGAAGGAAGTGAAAATTATAACGAGGTTTGGAGTCCGCGAAAATTCTGGAATCGCGCTCTGGGCGGCATTTTTTTCCCGCTCTTTTCACTCGCTCTTTAATTACAGTTTTAACTTCCGTTATTTGTGCCGAGAGATGCGGTTATTTCGACAACTCAGCGTCCGAGTAAATATTCGCCGGGGGGGAATTAATTGCTAAGAACGTGCGGGAAAAGGAAATGGCACAAAAACGATTGCCGCGAGGGGCAGACAGGCGGCTAGGCCGGCTGCCTAGCGCAGGAAAAAGTGAAAAAGTAGAAGCTAAATAGAAGGAGAAAGGAGAGCGGCGCGGCCGCTAACCGATAGATTTCTCACGATCGGAAATTCGTGCCATTACGCGGAGTGGATATAATATAATGCCACGCGCTAACCGGAAAATCGCGTGCACAACTTAATGTCTATTAAAAAAGCTAATGGATTTTCATGCTCGAAAATTGCATTATATAAAATATCGTTAAGAGTTGATTAGATTGGAAAATTGAGATTTAATTTTTTATCCAATTCCGAATTTAATGGATCACCTTTATATACCTGCACAAAAGAGAATCGCTTTTTTAGCCAGTGTAACTTATGTAGGTTGTTATGCAATATAAATTTTACAATTGCAGGTCTACTGCAGTCAAAATTTGTAGATTAATTTTTAATAAATATTAAGTTTATCAATTTATAGCTTACAGGCACTCAATATATTTTTTTATACGGTTCATGTGGAGTAAAAAACCATTTAACTAATTTAATACTATAAATCGTTTATTTCACAATTGCTGGTGTACTGCACTTAAAATTTGTATACCGATTTTTAAGTATAATAAGTTTACTTTATCAATTTACAACTTAAATGTGTTCAATATATTAGCTTAGTTATATGCGGAGTAGAAACTGCACTCAAAATTTGTTCATCCCGATTTTAAATAATTATTTATACATTAATTTAACTATAAATCGTTTATTTTTCATGTCTATACAGTTATTTCCATTTATCAGAAAACTGTATAACGATAATACTTAATTATACACATTTATTCATGTAGAGAAATGAAATACGCACTACAATTGAATTATTGTTAAATGCACCTCTCAATGGATTATAGAAAAAAATATATAAACTTCCGTTAGTTTCAAGGAATTACAGAATAGAATAAGCGTTCATATTAGAAAATAATTTTCCGAGTGCACGCCAATCAAATAATTTATTACGATAAAAAAAAAAATTCCCCACAGGCATTCTCCTTTCATCTTGCGCTCAGCGTTCCTCCCGCCACCGCCGGTCTTTTATAATCGGTCAAACTTTCCTCCAGCATCAGTGGAAGATAAAAGTTATTGGTTCTTCACGAAGCAGCCGCGAACTCATCTAGAAAAACTTGGATCCAATCTTTCTGGAGGATGCGCACCGAAAGTTAGTAACCTTACCCTCGAAAGTGAAATAAATGGCGGGTCCTCATTTCTTTTCCTTGCGGCACGCTTGTTCATTAGTATGTGACACAGCACGATAACGACGCCGGGCCTTTGGCTATACAAGGGAGGGTTGCTCGTACCTCGTAAGTTCCTCTCTAAAAACTCTCCTCTTCACTGGCCGGGCCAAAGTTTTTTCTCTCCTTGGTACTCCTATTTTTTTCTTTTTTTTTTACTTTCTCTTTTCTTTTGCGCCGCGAAAAAGTTCCCTCCGTTATACCGTACTACTTCGTCAGATGATTAAAAATTATGGAAAGAGGACTTACTCGCAAAATGAATACCCAAAACTTATTTCAGAGATTGAGTTTAAAAAATCAAAATGTTGTTGATTAAATGAGATGCTGGACTGATGTCTAATTGCTGGACACATAAACTATTTATCACTTGAAGGATTATGCATTGCAAAATTATTCGCAGCAACTGAATTCGAACTGCAGCAAAATGGCTTAAATCAATTTAATTCAGATGGGTGGTTTTCTGAGCGTAGCAGTTTCAATATTAATTTGATAAATAGAATTGAATCCAGATGCTATTTTGGATTTACATCATCAAATACGAACGAGAGTTTGAAGTGAGATTTTTTATGATGAAAAATATATTATTTTTTCTTGTTTTATTTTTGGCTTTCCCGCTTGAAATGCGTACTTTTATTCCGAAAACAATCGCATCGTAATTTGTCGTACTTTCTCTCGTTCTCGTTCACGTTCTTCTCCCCTCGCCTCTTTGCTTTTGCAGAAATGCTAATGTCCCTACGAATTAGTAAACATTTATGCGTACGGATTTACTTCTTTGGTCGTGAGCTAGAAAAATCGTTAAGGGCGAGGAAAACGATGCAATTTTTTTCCTCACACGATGTGCACTTTCCCTGGACAGTGCAGGTCATTTGCGAGATGAATTTTACAAATTTTTCATAGCTCTCGATAGAATTATTCTGAATCTTTACTCCACGGATGTTACGATGAAGTTAATACCAAATACTTGATGTTTAACAGATAAAAATAAAACAAATTTATTGTTTCATAATCAGTATCGCGTTTTGAATTTTTAAATCAAAACTGACAACAATGAATTATGCAAATTTTAGTTTTCACAGATCAAGGAATGAAAATTTCATTATATAGATATGCTTTACACAATAACAATATACATGAGGCAAATCCTTAGTAATCTCTCAATTATTGCACAACGATTTTAACAGCGCGATTAATTATAGGAGCTATTAGCAGCTCATGAACTAGACCGACTTTGAATTTCTAAACGAACTGATAAAAATTACTTCGATCGATCGATTGCTCATAATATGCAATAATATGCTATCCATTATATCTATTTTAAATGAAGATCATCAAGTATACACTGAGAGAATTTTCTCATAAAAATTTGGTAATTTTTTCGTAAAAATTACGTGAAAAAAACGTAACCGCGTGATATGGTTGACGATACCGTAAATTTTTACGCGCGAAACACCGTAATTTTTATTTGAATCATGAACGGTTGGCCAAGTTTTGTAAAATTTTACAACAAAAGTTCTGTAATTTTTACGTGAAAATCCTCGTAATTTTTACAGACTGAAATTTACAAAACTTAGTGAACTATCCAAATTTCAGGTAAAAATTACAAATATTTTCCCGTAAAAATTTACAGTTGCATTTGTCAACCGTGCCACCAACGCGTTTTTTCACGTAATTTTTACGGGAAAATAGCATACATTGGTGCGACGATATGAAAGACTCTTTTTACTCCAACTTCATATTTGATGTTAAATTTTTTGCGACGTATCGATTTAATGACTGACCTCCGATTTCGTCCCACCCACTCTTCCTCTCGTATATAATAGCACAGAGCGTCCTCCTCCCTTCTTTTTTCTCCTTCTTCAATTTACTTTTTCTCTCTCAACGAGACGCGCATGTTTCCCTCCCTCCCACGGCTGTCTCACCCCACTGCTCGTTTCGTGACGAAAGACGAGAGCGCTTTTAAAAAGCGGATCGTTAGCCGCCGCCACGTGCTCTTGACAGCTCCAGCGCTGCTGCAAAGGCAAGGGGTCGCTCGCTACCGGCCGAATTGCTTTTTCGCATATTCTCATTCCGTTTCTAATTTCGATCTGGCGGGGGAGGGCTGAACGCATTGACTCAGCGCAACCGTGTCCGCCGAGTGTGCGAAATCGCTTCCAGCCCGCAGAGTTTTGGCCAATTTTTATTAATCAATCGCCGTCGGATGTATAAAGCTCGCGTCTTATTTCGTTCGTTTGGGGCGCGGCTGGAATAGATGGGCTGAGAGCTTCTCAGCTGGCCTTCTGGTTTCCTTTGGCAATGTTCAGAAGCCAATCTTAGGTCGATTAAACATCAGGTTATCTGCTTGAAAAAATGTTAGATCAATTAAAGTGCAAAAAGTGACATATCAATTATTTGTTTAGGCTTAAGACATACTTAAGGTGGGATTAAATGTATGTTTTAAAATGTGAGATTATTACTATGTTTTAAAACTGATTTACTATTTTTTTTTCTTTTTAATTTAAGATTACTTAAAAAAAATGATAATGATTATATTAATTATATTGATTTATTATATTAAGTCTATTAATGTGCGCTGTCAATCTTATATCTGTTTATGGAGTAAAGTTACAAGTAAAATTTACTTTTAAATCTCATTCATATACATTTTATTTAAATTTCATTCATATACCTGACATTGATAAGAAATCATAAATATCGCAACACTTATTTTATATCAAAATATAAATAAATCCACTTCCACTTATTGCAATAAATGAAAGATATTTGTATCAATTTCACTTATTCAACCTTACGTAGTGAAATTTCTAGATTTCGGCAATGAAACCTAAATTAATTATATCTTTTATGACAAGATCCATAAACTGGGTCAAAATTTTAGCTCAGTCGAATGTCCGTACAGTCGGTTGACTCGGACCGGAATATTCCTAGAGAAACGCATGCTTCAGATGCCACACCGACCGCAAAGCATCTGTCTCATGGACATTTGCATCGTTCCGAGGTAAAAGGTTTATCCCTACAGGCGAACATTAGACGAAATATTTTACCCGGCCGGTGGGAATTCGCTGCCTCTCTGGTCCGTTTACAGCCTGCTATAACATCTTTACTGTATCCCGTGTAAATATTTGCATCTCTCTTGGACCTCAGGTATAGTCGCAATAATCCTTCGCCGATATGCTACCAGATGCAAATGTGCAAATAGGGAAATTGAAGCTGCCTGCTCGCGATTTTCTATGCCCTGAAACTCGAAACTCTTTTACGCTCCGAATATACAGATACCGCCGTATTTCCTCGGTACAAGTCGGAAAACTAGTAAAGGCGCATGTGCTACTTCGTCCCGTTTCCTTCGCGATACGAGATCTCTTATTTAAAGTGCGTGCATTCTGCCGTCATAAATAACGAATAAAGAATAGAGAATCAATGTGTTTGTCCTTCGTAAGAAAAACTTTAAATTTAAAAACATTTTTTTTGTTTTTAACAAATTTTATTTTCATCCACGACACCAGCTTTCCGCTCAGCTGCACGGAGAAAAATTTTCCATTAAAAATTACTATAGTTTTCCCTAAAGCGAGGACAAACTAGAACTATAAAAAAAAAATTGCGATAATGAATAGCAAATTTTACTGTAAATACAGTAAAATTTAATATAACTATAGTA